>APFE031642661.1:0-51646 GCA_000404065.3 Pinus taeda
TTACTCTCTGTTTCATCAAAAATGACATCCCTGCTCACAATGAATTTTCCATTGGTCAAAAGACGATACCCTTTCTTCTCATCAGAATAGCCAATCATTGTGCATTTTAAACTTCACGAGTCAAGCTTAGTTCGTTTTTATTTCGGAACTAAGGCATAACACACTAACCCAAAAACTCTAAGATGTTTAACTCGAGGTTTGAAACCAAACCAAGCTTCATAAGGTGTGATTCCGTCTAAAGAAGCAGTTGGAGATCTGTTTCTTAAGTAGACAGTGGTATGTATTGCTTCCGCCCAATATGTTGGACTTAACCTCTTGAATGTTAACATGGATCTCGCCATTCCTAACAAAGTGCGATTCATTCTTTCGACTACTCCATTTTGCTGTGGAGTGTAAACATTAGTAAGATGTCGTCTTATGCCATTTTCACTGCAATAATTTTTGAATTCATTTGAAGTGAATTCTCCCCCATTATCCGTTCTGAGAGTACCTATCTTTTCTTTGACTTCATTTTCAACAAGTTGGCGAAAAATTTTAAACTTATCAAATGCTTCTGACTTGTTCTTCAAAAAGTAAACCCAAGTCATTCTGCTGAAATAATCAATGAATAGTAAGAAATATTTGCATCCACCAAAGGAAGTTTGTAGTGGTCCACAAACATCACTGTGAACTAGTTGTAGCCGCCTGTTTGCACGCCATGAACTTGTTGGAAAACTTTATCGATTTTGTTTGCCATAAATGCAATCTTCACATTTTGCATTTTCCCTTTTGAAAGTGGGAATTCCTTTAACCATTCCTTGTTTTTGCAATTGAGAAAGACTCTCAAAATTCAAATGTCCATATCTTACATGCCATAGTATTATAGGTGAAATACCTGTAGTCACTACCCCTGCAAAATCAGGATGCCTTGGAATAACTGTCCCTTTCATCCTTAACAGTTTTCCATCTTCATAACCTGTCATGACTGTTTTCAAGTTTTGTTTGATTGAATTAATCTTGAATAAACCATCTTCCATAATCACCTGATGTCCTGCTTGTCGAATCATGACTAAAGAGTGAAAATCTTTCTTAAAACTTGGTACATACCATATATTGGAAATCATTTTTTCTCCAATGCGAGGGAGAAAAATTTAATTGCTTCTTTTCCATAAGGAGTATGTTTTGTATCATTAGCAAGAAAAATGGAATTCAGTTGGAAATCTTGAAAATTCCAGAAAAAATCACGTCGACAAGTCATGTGATGAGTGGCCCCAGAATCCAAGATCCAGGCATCTTCATAGTCACTTCTAATATGGGATGAAAGTTGTGATGCTAGTGAGGAAGTAAAAACATATTCTGAGTTATCTTCATCTTGATCATTGGCAAATTGCGCTGAATGCTGCTGAAACTTGGGAATTTTATTAAGTGAAGTTCGACAATCTTCAACATAATGGCCAACTTTGTTACATCTTCGACACACAATTTGACTTAAGTCTCTTCCTCTTCCTCAAGATTTTCCTCTGCCTCTGCTTTGACTTCTATTTTGAGATTGTCCTCTACTTTGATTATTATATCCTTGTCCTTGAAAATTGTCTCTTCCTTCGTTGTTTCCTCTACCTTGAAAATTATTCCTTCCTCCTCTGTTAAAATTGTTTCCTCTGATTTGTCTTCGTCCTCGACTTTATACATTATGCGTTTCTTGATTCTGATTCCCTCTGCCTCTGACTCGAGAACTAGTGCTGGCTTCTGTGAGAAAAACATCTTCACCAACTTTCTTCTTCTTCCCAAAATTTTTATCATGTTGAGTCAACATTTCACAGAGTTCATCAAACTTTAGTTTCTCTAATTTCCTAGTTACTTGTAGAGTCTCCAAAAAATGTGTGTAGGAAGAAGGAAGTCCAGCAATTACAATTGTGACCATAAATCTATCATCAATTGCGGGAAAACCAACATTAATAATTTCTTGCCTAATATTCTTTTAAGTCTTGAGATATATTCAAGAACATCACCGCCTTCAGTTAATTTTTGTTGCAACAATTTTAATTGTAGATCAACTTTCTTTGATTCAGGATGAGTATCAAAGAGGTCTTTAAAAATTTTCAAAGCAGACCATGCATCTGTAGCATTTTCTATATGGACATACATTTCATCATTCACAGAAGATTTAATAAGAGCTAAGGCTTTAGCATTCTTGATTTCCCATTTTGCTAGTGCAGCTGCATCTGTGGGTTTATTCGGCTTAACATCTCCATCACATATTCTCTGCCATAATTGATTGTAAATAAGAGTTCTCCCGATGAGACGATGCTATGTTTTATAAGATTTTGTGCCTTCAAGTTTGTCGGAATCAGAAAACAAATTAATCAACTTAGACATTGTAGCGTTGAAGCGTCGCACCAAGAATCAGAACAGAAATGACAAGATAGTCAACACAACACACCACACAAAAAACACGATCTATCGGGGCTTGGCTTTGACCCTCGAATAGTCGTCAAAACATGAGAAAATTGACTGAGCTTTGCACTTGGCTCTAGTCAATTTCTCAAATTTTTACAAGGTAAATTTCAAAATTTGACTTTTACAATGGTGCTTTTGCACAATCTGGTAAAAAAATTACCCCCCCTCAAAGTAAAATTACTTTGAGTTACAATGTGATGATCCCAATTGAAAAATAAAAAAGAACTTCATAAAGAACAAATTACCCAACACACCTTATCTCTCCAATTTACAAATTACAAATAAAAATATCTCCTTTTTACTCCAAAAATTACAAATGACCTTATTCCTCCACAAATATTACAAAATCCTTATTACTCCAAAAAAAAACATTACATAAAATTAGAAGCGTTAAAAAAAAATTGACGCAAGGTAAACCTTTCACGGCAAACATCACCAATAACATTTGGCCTTTACAAAATTATGTATCTTCGATTCTTCATTTCAACCTAACCAAGGTACCAAATATGTATGCGCCTTTTCCCTTTCAACTTACCAAGCTGGACCAACGCATTGTGATAGACTCATTATTTTCTCTGCTTAGCTCAGGAAAAAAAAAAGGCGAGGGTCTACTTTTTCATTGCATTTACCATTCTACTTCTAATTACCGTGAATGCTGTCGCTAATGAAGTTAAAACATATTTAGAGTCTTCTACTGAAACCGGGGAAAAATGAAGTGCTATTGGTGGGGAGAACGATGTAGGTGCTTGACCAATGTATGTAGAAAGTAGTACATTCAATGTTCCAACATTTAATAATACATAAAGACTGCATGCTCCAATGGACATAGCACTCACACTGGATCCCTTTGATCATTACATGCAGCGTCTATTCCTCACGCTGATCTCCATCTATTGGTAGAATTGGGCCTCAATAAACATGTGTTGCACGCACAAGATCAAAGCACACGAAAGAACACTCCAAATTTATAAGGTTTGCTACTGCTCAGAAAATAGCAAGCGTTTGATTCACTTTTCCACCTGTGATAATACAGATTTGCGCTAATTTCTATCAACTATCTGTGTGCTGCGAGCCTTAATTGCGGTACATAATTCTTTTACACAAGCACAGATCGAGATACTTCAAAATAACATGCCAAGTTTTCAATCCCAGCGACAAACAAATATGGCTTCGTTGATTAGGGAAGCAATATACGTGTTTAGGAATTCAATTTGACAGTGCACGGTGGCAACAGTAATTCTTACAATTGATTTTCAGATTTAAAAAAATCTAAAATCACTAAAATAATAAAATTTATTTTCTTTTGAACATAAAACTGGACAAATTCATACCAATCATTCGCTGATCAATTCAATGGATTTGAGTTTTCCACAATCTGATAGAGCTGGAATCTCCTCCTTAAATCAACTGCAGCATTACTGGAGCTCCGATACCACAATAATGGCAGAAGTGTCCTCAAACACATAATTTTATTAATCAAAAAGACAATTACATAATATGATTTTGCAAGAGTTTACACCCAAACAGCCAAACACTCTTGCAATGAGCTATTTATAAGCTCCATGTCGTAACTACCTCTAATTATGGATCACTTATTAAATAACGAGTGTCCATTTACATTAAATGCTATTCAAACCAACTAGCTAACTAATCTCCTAAAATAGAGCCTAAGATACGACACATTTGGAAGTTCCTATCTGTTACAGAATATTACAATTATTGGTCTTCCATTAAATAATTCACATTCCAGGAATAATAATTATAATTTAATTTCTAATTATATTTTATTTCAATTTTATAACCTATGATAATAAATTATTTTTGGATCATCTAACAAAATATTCTAGCCCATGTGGTGATTTCATGTGAGTGCGGGTTCGCTAATGAGTAACGAAAACTATGGGATACAAAACACAATCAATTCATTTCCTATTACATTATGAATCATGACCATTTGCGTTGATATATGGATGATCCTCTCTCTGGTTGCACAGTGGATGCTCTACGTAATCTGGAAAACACTACAACGCTTTTTGACGGCAAGATCGAGAATGTTAAACAACAACTGAAGAATCTGAGAAAATTTTTACCTAAGGCTTGGGATGATTGGTGAAAGGCACTTGATTGATGGTGTTATGGCATCAACAGAGGTCTTAAGCTATCAAAACCATTATTGTGGCTAACCCTTGTCGCCTTTCAATCACTAGAAAGCAGATCTTTTCTCTATGTCCTGGTGTTGCATTTTCATCATAGGATATTCTCTTAATGAAGTTGGTGTAGGCCTTCTCTCCCACATTCTCTCATAAGAAGAAGAAATTTTTGGGATATTTTGTGTAGTCAATGGGTTAGTGGGCTTGTGTTCCTTGGGCGGTGGCTCTGTGTTGTGTGTTTCGTCCAGCAAGACCATTAACACATTTATCACTAAGGTTTAGTCTTGGAACTATGGAGAACATCTTGAAATGGCACTTTGTCTATCCGTAAGATAGCAAAGACCTTTGATCCAGAAAATTAATCTAAGCTTATGAAGCATGAAATGATAAGAAACATATGGTGGCACAACATTGGCATGTGGTGGCATTTTTTTTTTTGTTATGATTTCGCTTCGACCATAGAATTGCCTGCGTGGACAATATATTAAGATGGTGTTATATATATATATATATTATGTCCAGCATGGAATCACTATTCCTATACTCAATTATCGATCTCCTGGCTCTCAATAGTTTTGAGGAGGGAGGCGCTTCTTCCATAGAGTCTCATACAATTTTCATCTCTTTCTTATGGGATGAATATCAACTATTCATTGGGTTTTACTTCTTTCATGACAAGAGACTTCACTAAAGAATGTCCTCATGTTGAGTGGTACTTTTGGACTATGGTTAATCAACCTAAATTCAGAATATTATGGGTGAAGTTAAACAAGCAGATGTTGTTCCTCGAGTTGTGCACACTAAGAAGGCTACTAAAACCAAGGAACAAAAGCAAAAGCCAAAATAGGAGGGTTATTCCTTGTGGTTCTGTGAGTACAAATACAATGCTGAGAACACAGTGTCACATGTCACATTGAACAAAGTCACAGGATTCTTGTAGCGCATGGATCTTGCACGTAAGTATAATTTTAGGAAGATGCTTACCATTGGAGAAAATGGTCCTTTTAAAGTCAAGGGATTATGGCGCTTCCGTGGTCCATAAATTCTCAAGTTCGTTATGGATGAATGCTATGATATGGAATTGTTTGAATGGACTAGGTTGGACATCAATGATGAGGCTCAGAAAGAGCGTCTGAATGCCATGATTGAAGATCAAGAGCTCTTTGAGGGTCAGCCTTGTTGGATTCCAAATCTTTCAAGTGATACTGAATCCTAGTTTTGAAGATTTGGTTGTGTTTATAAATAACTTGTTTTTGTTTAGTGTTTCATCTATAATTTATTTTGAGAAGAATTTTATGCAACTACTTATCCTATGTTATAATATTATTGTGGCTGAAGTTCTTTCTGCGGAACAAAATTTATCGGCTGTTATCATCAAAGATTTTTTACTTCTACTTTAGAGGACTATAGATTTTATATCCGATTGAGGGGTGCAATTTTTTTTTGTAGAGCCCTGCATGGTTGTACTTGGCCATGTGGAAAATTGTCTTGAAAAGGATGTTGATGCACTGAGTGATAAGACTAGAAAAGACTCCTTTGGTACGTTGTCCTTTGTTACCAAAGTCACCATGCAGAAGAATCCTTATGTATCGACTGCTTATTTTTCTTCGAGTGGTTTTTGATGTAGACGGCTCTACAACTCTACAGTCGGCTAAAGCAACAACGGATCGTGAAACAAGGATTGATGGTTTTCATTTTATATATTGTGGCATTTATACTTATGCATTGATATTTTATTTGATGCAATTGCCATATGTTATGAAATTATTGTGGGTTATTGGTACGATGATGATATTTCATCATATTGTCTTAGAATTAGGGTTTTGTGCCCTAGATTCATTACAATTACTCATCTCATGTAGTGTATTAGTGTCAAGATACTAAAGGCAGTGTATTAGTGTCAAGATACTAATACTCATTCTTTGCATTCTTTAAGAAATTACCATTGTTTTTATGTAGCTAAGACAATACAGATTCTCCAATTCAGTGTGACAACATAAACATTGGTAACATATTATATTGCCTTGAATAAATAGCGTATGAAAAGCGTTCGTATCAATTTTCAAATATCGAAGAAAGTGTTCATTGTGGTATCAACATTCAAGTCATGGAGGGTGCATTATTGAGTCTTGGAGAGCATGAATACAATTACCAATTGAAGAGCATTGAGATAAAATTGTTGCAATAATTGCCAAGCAGACAGGTTGGGTTATCCTATAGTTTGTTGTGTTAACCATAACGCTTTACGTTGTGCTGATCAAATGATTTGGACAACCAATCTATGTTGAATTATTGTGTTAACCATAACGCTTTACGTTGTGCTGATCAAATGATTTGGACAACCAATCTATGTTGAATGATTGAAGATCTCCCAAACGACCTGAGTTTGAATTACTTGGTCAAAATAATTGCATATATGGTATGTTGAATCATTGTGAGCGCGACCACAACATTATGTTTTGATTAAATATTTATGGGCCATGAGTGCAGTGCAACTATTCACAGTGCTTTCAGTGACATATTAGTTTATTTAAGTTGTTATCATACCATACATTCAGTGTTCCGCTGACAATAGGAGCCAAAGATGATGTCCTTTGAAGATTTTATATTTTCTCGCCAATTTCTATTACACATGGACAATTTTGAATTGAAGATTAAAATTTTATGTACATCCTACTCCAACTTTTGGCACTTATTGTTCATATACATACAATTGCAGTGCCTTACAAAGTGTTCTACTGACAATATTCTCTACAATGCGTATATCATGTGAGTCCTTGCATTATTTTATAGTGTTCTGACAACAATGTTCTGCAACACTTTGGCAATGTTAATACATTTTGAAGCGTATTTGAAGCAACATTTCTAACCATATGGAGAAGCATTAATTTTGTATTCTGCCATTTGCAGCGACGTTCCTTCCATGAGTGTGTCAATCTTGTTTGTGCAAGACAAAATGTTGCATGTTGTAGATAATTAATGCATTGGTGTCATAACATGGTGATTGGAGGGCTATAATACAACTTTAACCCCCTTCCATTGATGTCAAAGGGGGAGGTAAGCAGAGTTTATGAGTGGTAATGAGAAATATTTTTTTTGGACAAAAGGGGGAGGAAGAATGTGTTTCCATCAATGCTGGAGGGGGAGATTGTTAGAAATATTGTCATTAATGGCAACGGAGAAGCATAATGAACAACAAGCAAAGGAGCAGCAAAGTAGCAACAATGCAAGGAGAAACAACAATGTAAGGAGAAGAAAGTAGCTAAAGAAGGCAAAGGAGAAGAAGAAGGAGGAAGAGTTGTGATACATTAAAATGTTTTGATAATGTTGCAAAGGTTACTATATTGAAGAATTTGTTGTGATATAAAATTGTTGATTGAGCTTAATTGTTGTGATGCATAGGCAAGACTCCAAGGCAAAGGAAAGACTTCGAGGTAAAGGAAAATATGTCGCAAATTTTGTTGTGATGCATTAATGATAAATATTTCTATTTAATGTTGGCTTATGTGGATGGATTTAATTATTTCATGTGATTGAAAATAATATTGGGTGGATTATTTATTTGTGTGCTCTAATATTCAAGACGTGAAGAGTTTGGAAACAAATGAGTGGAAGACAAAGAGTCAAGCCTGTTCACTTCATTTCCTTATGTAGAATAGAAACAACCATCAAACTTCCTATATAAAAGATGTTTTTTTTTAAAGCAGGTTGAGATTAGAGAATGGGGGAATGTGAGAGATTTGATAGAACTATTATGCATTAGTTACCTGGCACATATGGATCTAATGTGATGTAGATTTGAAGGGAAGAACAGGAAGAAATGAAGAGGGAGACATGCAAAATTTATGACCAAGTAAACCAACACATTGTTGTTTCTTGTTTGCATCAGGGGATGGTAGTCTCCTTTCAAGTCATGGCTTGATAAATATCTAGTTGGAGCTGGTTGAGGTAGGAGCTTCTCGTGGGTTGTAGCCTATAGAAAACATATGGGAGTTGGAGCTTCCTTGCATGTTGTAGCTTGCAGAAAATTGAGGTAGCAGCCTCTTGTAGGTTCGAGCCTACAAAAAATCATATGTAATAAGAAGTAGGAGATTTCCTTTGCATCACAACAACAATAAAATCATGGTTTTATCCCTTTATGGGTTTCCACATATATCTAGTGTCAATATGTGTTATTATTATGTGCTGATATGATGTTTTAGTTTGCTTATTAATTGTTGTTCACATATTCAATCTGTTGGTCATCATTTGTTAAGATGCTCATGTAATGGTTCAATTAACGAGATTAATGAATATAATTTTAATATCCATGAATATACTAAACTGATTCACACCCCCTCTCAGTTTAGTCAAGTCTTCATCACTTGGTGATTACTAGATTAGTGTAAATTTTAACATGCATTCGTTAACTAAGCTTCTTTTACTTAAGGGTATCAAAGGAGAAAGGTCATAGGTTAATTAAGGTTTTTTTAATATTGAAGGCTTGCTTTCAAAGAAATTTTCTTTTGAGGATTCTATGTTGTCCCATGAGTGAGCTTTGTTTTCCATTCTATGATTTCTTTAATTTACATTTTTTGTTTGCCTGATTTAAAAATTCATGATTTAGGGTTCAACTTAAGGCCTTGTGACCATATATATGGCCTTTGAAAAAGAGGTATGCTTATGTGTCCAAATAAATTTTACGTGCTCCCTCCGCCTTGTTGGAGTTGATCTCGATGACAAGCATTAATATTTTAATCCATATCCTTCCTATTAAGTTTTTCCTATCAGATTTTAGAATGGTCCCTGGATTTCATTACTTCTATTGTGGATGTATGCCAGTTTGTTCTTTACTTGGCAATAGAAATATAAGATCTTTCATTGAAAAAATGAGGTCTAATCCCTTGAAATTACATGTCCCTATGGCTAAAAAACATGTGGCCATCATAATCATTTAGCATCAGATACATGCTTCAATCCCAAATATATATTCTCAAGTTTATTTTAGAAGGCATTTCACATTGGTTTAGATTGTTGGATGCCATTTCATGTCATATAGAAATAAATTTTATACCCATTCTATTGTACAGTGTGCCATGTTTATTGTGCTTCGATTCATTTTTGAATCAAAATCCATTTTTAAATCAAAGTTGCCCACATTTTTCCACTTACATATGTTGTAATACATGCCAACAAACTACTTAACATTTTCTCCACAATGAATCCATGTTCACGTGGAAGCTATGCACAATACATAGTCGTTTTTTAGTGGACTTGAAGAAAATCCATAACCCACGATACATGCACAAAAGCATGATACTTAGAAGGAAGATAAATATAGCAAAGTAGAATAATAGAGCATTTCCTAGTTAATACAATAGTAAAAACGAATTCTCAAAAGTTCTAGCCAACTAACCAATATCAATCCAAAGACTAATTTATATAGTGAATCCGTTAACTTCTTTGATTCATATTATTGGAAATACCATGAATAGGAATGTCCCCAAAGGAATTATCCAAACATACAAGTGTAACATATAATAGAGGAGCATCTAGAATCTAGAGTGCTTCACATAATGAACATTTTTGAGATAACTAGTTTTTCTAGAAGACAAACAATAATTCCACCTTCCATCACAATTCTACCATTGTTTTTACATGATGGTTCCAACTGATATAAATCATCAAGAAAATACTTACATAATACTTACTTGATTGCTACAATATTTAATGGTTTTATACTTCTATTGACAACCTAGAACACAACTCCTAGTTGACAGAGAATTCATCATAATTGTTAACCATCTATCATGAGTCTTGACCTTTACACTGAAAAACGTTTTCTTCTAATGCTTGGAAATGCCCTTTCTATTCTGCAAATAATTCATGTATCTCAACTTATTTTCTCAACTCATCTAATAATGAATATTTTGAGTTAGAGAATCCCATAGTGTTTTAAGGTTAGATATACACCATTTTTGAAAGCTTTTCATGAAATTAATTCACTTGAGCCAGATATACATATAGCGTCTCATAAAAAAATTATGGTAAAAATTGAAAACATTGCAGTCACCATATTGATATGGAAATGTCTCTGCTTTAGTTTTCACGGAATATTTTGTCCACTCACACTGATCAAACTTTATTTGCTTCACTTGATCTCTAAGATCTGAAATCTAGAAACTTACAATGCATCTTGTAAAGATATTGAACATTTTCACTCACAGCAGTGCCTGATTGCTTAGCCAACAACCATCTTTTAAAACATTTTATGTTCTTCTAATGCTTAACTGCCTCATCCAAAAGCAGAAATATATGGTTCTTATTAGCTTATATTATTTAAGACAGGTTATAACAACTTTATAATTATGCGTTATTATATCATAGACCCTTAACAATAGGAATGACTATAAATGAATGTGCTTGCAATTGAATCTTACCTTCT
This sequence comes from Pinus taeda, assembly GCA_000404065.3. Taxonomy (NCBI): domain Eukaryota; kingdom Viridiplantae; phylum Streptophyta; class Pinopsida; order Pinales; family Pinaceae; genus Pinus; species Pinus taeda. The sequence continues at coordinate 11,011 of APFE031642661.1, forward strand.
ACCTAATTAGTTGTTACAATCATAGCCTAATCCAACTCAATCAGAAAATGAATATGTCCACAGTTAAGCATCTCCTTTCACACCCACTTTGTGTATTCATTCAATCATGTAAAAAAGGAATAATGTGCATATTCTACGTGCCCAATGTCAATGTTTATAAAATCTCCAACCAAATGTTCCTTAATGTCGCTTTTCCCCATTTGTTCTTGTTTCTCATTCTGTTTTGTTTTTTTTATAACATAGGTTCTTGGATGACAAAAGGGCTTGAAAGGTATTCATCTTGCAATAAGTCTAAAAGGTGTATGGAAGAATTTGGGTGATTAGAAATCTTATTCACTTCCTTTCTATGGTTGGAAAATATTCTCATTTTATTGATATTATATCTGGTTAAAAGGATACTGGCATTCTAGGTATCATGAGAGTTATTAAGGGGAGAATATTCAGAGAGTGTCTTGGTGATTACTAGATTATTGTAAAATTTAACATGCATTCATTAACTAAGCTTCGTTTACTTAAGGGTATAAAAGGAGAAAGGGCACAATTTAATTAAGGATTTTGTAATATTGAATGCTTGCTTGCAAGGAAATGTTCTTTTGAGGATTCTATGTTGTCCCACGAGTGAGATTTGTTTTCCATTCTATGATTTCTTGAATTTACACTTTTTGTTTTCCTGAATTAAAAAATTATTGATTTAGGGTTCAACTTAAGGCCTTGTGAACATATATATGTCCTATGAAAAGGAGGTACGCTTATGCGTCCAAATAAAGTTTACCTTCTCCCTCTGCGTGCTTCGATTCATTTTCGGCTCAAAATCCATTTTTAAATTAGATTTGTCCATTTGTCCACTTACAGATGTTCTCGGACATGCCAACAAACTACTTAACATTGTCTCCACAATTAACCCATGTTCACGTGGAAGATATGCACAATACATGGTAATTTTCTGTGGACTTGAAGAAAATCCATAACCCACTGTACTTGCACAAAAGAATGCTACTTAGAAGGAAGATAAACGTAGAATATTAGGATAATATAAATTTCCCAGTTAATACAATACTAAAAATGAATTCTCAAAAGTTCTAGCCAACTAACCAATATCAATCTAAAGACTAATTTATATAGTGCATTTGTTGACTTCTTTGATGCATATTATTGGAAATTCCATGAATAGACATGTCCCCAAAGGAATTCTCCAAACATACCAGTTTAACATATAATAAAGGAGCATATAGAACCTAGAGTGCTTCACAGAATGAACATTTTTGAGATAGTTGCTTTTTCTAGAAGACAAACCATAATTCCACCTTTCATCACAAGTTTACCACTGTTTTTACCTGATGGTTCTAATTGATACAAATTATCAAGCAAATACTTACATAATACTTACTTGAATGCTACCATCTTTAATGGTTTTATACTTCTACTTAAAACATAGAACACAACTCCTAGTTGACAGAGAAATCATCATAGTTGCTAACCATCTGTTATGAATATTGACCTTTACACATAAAAATGTTTTCTTTTGATGCTTGGAAATTTCGTTTCTACTCTGCAAATAATTCTTGTATCTCAACTTGTTTTCTCAACACATATAATAGTGAATATTTCTATTTAGCAAAGGCTATAGTGTTTTAAGGTAATATATATAGCATTGTTGAAATATTTTCATGAAATTAATTCACTTGAGCCAAAGATACATATAGAATCTCATAAAAAATTTATGGTAAATGTTGAAAACATTCCGATCACCATATTGATATGGAAATAATTCTCCTTTAGTTTTCACAGAATATTTTGTCCACTCACATTGATAAGCCTTTATTTGCTTTCCTTGATCTCTAAGATATGAGATCCAAAAACTGACATTGTACCTTGTAAATATATTGAACATTTTCACTCACAACAATATTTGATTTCTTAGCCAACAACCATCTTTTAAAACAATTTATGCTCCTCTAATGCTTAACTGCCTCATCCAAAAGCAGAAATAACTGGTTCTTGTTAGCGTCTATGATTTAAAACAAGCTATAACAACTTTATAATTTTGAGTTCTTATATCATAGACTCTTAACAATAGGAATGACTATAAACGAATGTGCTTGCAATTGGCTCTTACCTTATGCTTAATTAGGTGTTGCAATCATATCCAAATCCAAGTCAATCAATAAATGAGTATGTTCATAGTTAAGAATATCCTTTCGCATCCGCTTTTTGTATTCATTCAATCATGTAAATAAGGAATGACATGAAAATTTTACACCCAATGTCAATGTGTATAAAATCTCCAACCAAATGATAAGTGTCATGCTCCTACTGGAACTAGGTCACCAATATGAAACCTAGAATTTCTACTATATCATAAGAGCATATCTCAAAATTTTAATCATTACCAGAACAACGGTTGACCATAATAGTGCATAAATTTTTTGAGAACAAGGTACATGTATGACACATTTTTCAATTTTTACTTTTCCAATGTGGTTATGGTCAATTTTGAAATTTAATTCAAGTGTATTTTTAAGGAAGAATGTTACTTTTTAATGAGACATGTTTTAATGAAAATATACATTGTAGGTCAGTGCTAAATCTCACCACAATGAAGGAATTAGGTCGAACTAATCCCAAAAAGGTTCAAAGATTGGTTAAAGTCATCCATGTAAACCCTAAGTTCCAAATGGAAGATTCTCCTAGTCTTCTTTCCTCAAGTCTTTCCTCAAGGAGCATTCCTAGAAAGGTTCAATGACTGGTTCCGGTCATCCATGTAAACCCTAAGTTCCAATTGGCAGATTCTACTAGTCTTCGTTCCTCAAGTCTGGCCTAAAAAGGAATTTCTCATTATGGAAAGGCTTTAGTTACATGGTTCAAGTGTTTCCTTCTTAAACATGTCACTTTGACGCGAAAACTCACTTATAATTATCATGATAAACATCCTATATAAGAAACAAGGAAAACAATAATCCTTTCAACTTTGTTTCCCATTGATTTGTACAATACATTTTCCATAGTATACTAAGTGTGAAGCGAAGGTTTGTACAACCAACAAAGAAACATCTGAGACACATTGTTGGTATAGCTAGAAATCCCCAACCACTGTACAAATCACAATTGGCTGGTACAAACTACAACATCATTTCTACTGATCTACTACAGTTCAATATGTTATTTGCAACCTCTAAGGATGAATGAAAAGTCATATTTTATAACCCAATTTGATAAACTGGATATGCACTGTGAAATATTTCCAAAATCAGTATATGGAACTATATGTTTCTAGATTCAAGAGTAAATCCATACGCTAGCTATGTAATACAGTTTAAAACTTGAATAGAGTACTCTCTTAAAACCCAACATGGAGTGGCATACACTAAAATGAATTATGTGCTATTAATGGTATTTATTTTTTTATTAAAATAAATTATTTATTAATAATATTATTTTTAAAATAGTTAAATTTAATATAACCATGAACGATCCACATGAAAAGACAACCTAACACAGTAAAATACCCTGCTATGTTTTCTTCTGTTTAGCCACAGGAGAAAGCACTCTTGTTCATATTTTTTTACACACATGAAAAGACAACATAAACTTCTCCCTTTACGCACACAACAAATATTTACAGGGCTGCATGCATGCCTAGCCATAGAAGAAAAGGTACACTTTAAACAGGGCCAGGGAGATGATAAGGATGCCTCATGTTCTACCTACAAACCAAAAGGAAATTAAAATATTATAAAAGAAAAGATGATTCTATAATATATAGAATACATAGGAGTGGTTGGAGTGCATTGGACCATGATCGGTGTATAGATCAGAGGGAGTTTCAAGGCAACTGGTCAATGTTTGATTGTCACCATAGCCTTCTAGAAGTACGAAATGAAACAAATCCAGAGTTTCAATCACACACCCTAGATGGAAAATTGGGTGGTTTCATATCCCAACCAAAAGAAAAATAATAAAAAAAACGTTGGAACTTGAGTTATCCCACTATTCTTGATATCCTTGCTGAAGGAATTCTAATTTTCAATTCTAGAAGCTTAAAATTTTCCACTGTATTTGATGCTTCACTTGTATAACTTATAGTTCTATATTTTAATATCTCTTCCACTGCATGAAATATAATTACAGGCTTATCTTCACAAAAAAAGATTGTAATGTGCTAAAAAAAGAGCTCGCCTTGACTAGTAATGTCATTTTTATGTTGCTGAATGGATCTACGGAAATTCAACCACTACTCCAAATAATTGGCATCGACTTTGTTACCTCATTAAGAACTACATCCCCATGCTTCCACATTACCCTCCTTGATGGAACACACAACACCAGATTCTTCTAGCAGCTGCATATACTGGAAAAGTTGCATCTGAAGACATCCAAGTTAGCTTGATCGTTCTGCTTAAAAAAATAGCTTGCACGGCCTTTCAACACTCTTCATATGGCCTAAAATCTATCTTTAGTTTCCTTTGTACTTTTGTCTCTTTTTTCTCTTCCTGCATCACCCAAAAAAACTAATGAATACTAAAGTAACTTCTTCTTCCATTTTCACAAGGTCCATAAGGTTTCTTAAGCTTAAGGTTATAATATGTAGAGCAGCACTAACTAAAGACCCATCAACACTATTACATGCAAAGGAAATAACATCCCAAAATAGCTCTTCATTATCACAAGAAGGTTCACCCTCTACAATAACTCCAGTGAATACGTCCATGCCTACAATTATCTCATCGAAGGCGATGAACCCATATCGAATATATTGGTTGATACAAGGTAGAGAAACTGTGAATACAACATTAAGGACTTACAACAAGGCGCATGGCTTAGGAAAATTCTTTGGCTTTGACCTCATTGATTGGGATAGAGATGGAATCCACCTTTATGCATTCACTGATTTGGTTGAATCCTTTTATAATATAATCCAAGTTGGGAAACTACACATTGTTTTGAATGTAATAGTAAAAGAAAGAAACCCAAACTACAACCATCTAAAGAACAAATAGGAGATTTTTTTATTTTTTGCATCCACTATCAAGCCATGTAAGCAGGATGATCCAATTTTCCCTTATAAATTCTTCCATTTCAAAAGCATCAATGAAATCAAGTCCACAATCTTGAATACGAATGTTGATGTTATTGGTATTGTTAGTTCCACCTCACTTGCCTTGAAAATTTGACGAAGGGATGAAATTGAAAAAGTTAGGAAAACCCTCACATTAAAGGACATGTCAGGATATAGCATTGATGTAACATTACAGGGAGAACATTGTGACTTTCAAGGGAAGAAACTTGCTGAGTTTTGCTCCTTTGAAAACCCACCAGTCCTTACAATAAAGGATTTCGCGTATCTAAATTCAAGAAAATTACCATAAGGACTGTCTCTAGCAACAACCTTATCATAAATCCAAGCACTGAAGAAACTCAAGAACTTCAAATAGAAACTACAACACTGTTACTAGGCGAGCTTGAGAAAAGAAGATGATTCACGACATTTCTTGAATGGAAATTTCCGAGAAAGCAATATGGGTTTCTGTTCGTGCAACTATAACTGCTCTTCACATGGACGATTTCTACTTTCTTGCATTCCCATTAAGTTTCAATGGAAAGAAATGCATGAAAAAAGTGATGCACCATTCTAACAATATGTGGCACTGCACAAAATGTAATAGTGACTTCCCATAATGTGACTGCCATTACAAACTCATAATTGAACTACATGAACACACTCGACACTTAGACAATGTGATAGGTTTCAATGATGCCAGAAATGAGCTCATGGGTATTACAACAAAGATTTGTTTCTTCTTTCCCTTGAACCATTTGACATCCAAGAAATTTGTGGAAGAATTTCAGGTCGTCTTTTCCTCCTAACACTTTCCATCAAAACAAGATTTTTCAATGGTGTTGAGCACTTAAAAACTGTTTTGATTAACTGAAAAGAACTTCATTACGACTTTGCGTGCAAAGAGGTCCTCAAAGACATATAAGAAATGTATGATGCACAATTATCTACTATATGTCACCTTTGAGATCTCTTCATGCCACCAAGGACCACTGCCATTTTGTAGATGGAGTATCCATGCTTTTGTAATACATTGGTTCTTCGATTTAATAGAAAATAAGTAACAAGATCTATACAATGCATACATGTCTATAAATTGATTATTTGTTTTTATAACTATTCATGTTATCTATCAAACATGTTCAATTAAATGAAAACAAAATTTCAATATATCAGTGTATTAATTGTGACATTCAAGGCTACCATAACGAATTTTCACACAAATCTATCATGTATCTTTGTAAATTTTCAAGCATGTCATGGACACACTTTTTTCCTAGCAATGGTAGCTTTTTTCCTTTATTATATAAACTATTTTTAAAATGTAATGATTCATGATTTATTTTTTATCCAGTTCATTTATACTTCTCTATAATTTACTTATACCTCCATTCTAACAATAAATTATTTGTGCTTGCTTAGATATGCCATCCAACAATAAAAATGCATATACAAATGCACGAAGACGCCTCCATTATGCACATAATAGAGACACAATAACTACATGAAGACGACTACTTTATAAAAATGCAAAAACCCTTCTGTCCCACCTACTTTCCCTCCTACCTCGTGTGCTTCCCCAAATGTGTAAGCCAACTCACCTCACCTTTTTCAAACCCAAAACAACTCCCACCTCAATGATGAGCATCGTAGATTTAAACAAACTATAGATAAACTTTTTCCCATGCATGTTTTCACAATATGCAAAGAATCATACCCAGGCATGAAAACACGACTTCTACGTGGAAATATTTCTTGTTTTCATTGTGCCTCATCTAGGCCTCCATATCATTTTTCTCATTCGAACAACATGGACCCGGGCACACAACCACTTGTCATTTCTAATTTAACACAAGTTGAGGACATTCTCATTGCATGTGTCAACCCGATTCTACAAGTTACTCATGCTCGTGGTGGGCAATACAAATGCAATGACCATACAATCATCTTCCCCCAAGATATCACTACTATTGCCAACTACTTACTTCATATGGTTTTTGAATTAGACATCTTCATTGTCAAAAGACACAGTACTTTTGAAAAGGTTTATGAATTCTATCACAAGTAATGGCGACACTTGAATATAAACTAATAAATGATCCCTATTACAAGGATTTTCAGCTCAACCCATCTGCAATTATCGCTTTTCCAAATCAACCTACAAATATATATTCTCTCCTTCGTAGTGTAACTACCTCTTCAAATGAACCTGATGAACCTGTAATTGATTCTTATTAAGACCCTAATCTCATCCTCACTCCATTAGAGCTCCAACCTTCATCTTTTTTTCCAACTCTACCAAATTCATATACTGAACTTGAACACATATGTGCTTATTTACACTCGAATAACTCAAATTCAAGAAACTCGCTTGATTGGCCTGAAATATCCCCATCCCCTATAAATGAATACACCATCGAAGGCCTTTTCGCCATGTCATTCCCCACTATCTACCCTACATGCGTTATGCTTGCACAACCAAGAATTACAAAAGTTGAGATGCATGAATATGCTTTGCATTTAATGCACTACCATGATAACCAATTTGTCCAACATCCAAGATTCCATTACTACTTATGTAACATTCTAATGCACCATTGTAACCAAGAAACTGTTGCCATATTTGTAAAAAAACGCATTGAAAACAATTTACAAACAACTGTTGAGATCTTCGATAATGTCCTCGTGATTGTCCTAATTCCAAATTCCCAGAAAAAGTTATGCATTTTGGCATGGGTCTTCAAGGAACACACTCTTACTTGAACAAATGACGGTGTGAACTGATTGATCTGATCGTACAAATAGGAAGCCTGATAGTTTTCTTCACCCTCAGTGCAGCTAATACCAATTGGCCTGACTTACACATGCTCAAGCTTGGCAGTGTTCCCTCAAATTCGAGCAATCTCTACCAATGGAGAATTTAAAACTTAATAAAAAATCCATATATTACAACCCAATATATGCATTGCAAATTTACAATTTTCCTTGAAGAGGTTTTACAAAAGGGCTTCCACACAGTTAATTATTGGTGCAGGTTTTCCTCTAACTATTTTCTCCTCCATCATTTTTTATGTTGTTAATATCCTTATTTTTACAACTGTTGCTTTTTTATTGTTTTCCATATATGAATGGAAACATAGAGCATACACACACATGCATGGCTTCATTTGGCTACAAGTTGCACCAAACATGGACACTCTTGATTGGAATAATGAAATAGAAGTCGTTGATGCTAAGAGTTATTTCGATCAGTTTGTAACAACTTGGAATTTGTGTCATCTCCAGTATCACAATCTTGTGCTTCATCAATCAACAATCCATGATCCATCTCTTCTCGAAACAACATCGATATTTGCATTGTATTCGTCTAAAGATTACGAGGAGCTTGTCAATTGTGTTCAACGATACACAAAGTGTCATGAATCTTCCAGCCTTCGTAAAAAGGAAAATGTCTTGAGCTGCCGATACAGAGTACCATGGGAATTACACTCTACATATTCAATGTTCGTTGACAATAAAGGGAAAAAAAATTGCATCCTTACTCGCAATGATGATAGATCGAACATCGATAATGTTGATCTACTCTCCATTTGGAGAGAAAATGTTGATTTCCAACCTGTTATATCATGCCATGTTGTGTTAAATTACATTTCAAAATATGCAACAAACGCAGAAAAAAGATTAGAAATCTATCATCAAATATTATCACGCCTCTCACAGAATGTGCCTCGAGAAGCACCTATGATTAGTGTCATCTAAAAAGTCCTAATAGAAACTATTACAAACAGTGATATTGGGGCACAAGAAATATGCCATATGCTACAAAAATTACCACTTTCACTATAAAGTCACACATTTATTTCTTTGAATGTTACCTGGACTATTTTTAGACGTGTTTCCCTTGATTCCAAAAACTCCCTCTCAACATCAAATTTCGTTCTTGCACACATGAATAGACCCGTTTCATTAGAATTATTAACTCTCCTTGAAGTTGCATGTTCTTGGTCATTTTCTTCTCGTCCAAAGAAAAAACAATGGAAACATGTGTTCCCTCCATTCATTGTTCATGTCTTACCACGATACACAACCATTCCTTCTCCTACAGATTCTTCTTATGTTGTTTTTTTTGGAGTGAATTAATTCTATATTTTCCTTTCCGCACACTCCCTACTGACATTGTTTCCACTAATGAAGAAATAATTACATAATGGGAACAAAATAAGGGGACATATATACCATGGCATGTTCATCGAGAACCCGAAACCCCACAATCTACAAGCCCCGAAGATCAATTCACTCCTTTGGCTCCCCCTCCTGACTCAGTTGAGATCGATGAATAGAAAATCCTTGCTCAACTCCACCCAGGATACAAAATTGAAGTTGATAAGCTTGAAAATATTGGTCATCGCTACTTCAATACTAGCCATAATTGGTCACATACTACTATTCCTTTCCACTTGCAATAATTTTCCATACTTTTTATTGAGCTCAACCGCTCCACTACCCAAATCCAAGACCATCACTTTTCAGGCCCACACCAAAATGACTCCTTCTCTCTTAGCGAAAGAGAAACTTTTGACATTGTTTTTACTCCAAAAACACTGTACCAGACCCTCCACTCAGAATGATCATCCACGAAACAACTGAGACAAGGAAATCTCATTTAATTAACAGTCTACAAAGAACATTCTTGGCAAACTCTCCACTAGACAAAATCCCCTTGCTAATACTTGCACCTACTGGAGTTGCAACTTTCAACATAAATGCACTTACAATCCATTATGCACTTTGCATCCATGTCCAAACAATGCATCCTCTTGAAGGAAAATCACTCCTAAACTTCCAAGAATAGCTTCGCCATATAAATTACATTCTAATTGATGAAATGAGTTTCATTGGACAAAAAATGCTTTCCCATATTGATGAATTCCTAAGAGAAGCATTCCCTTCTGAGCAAAATACATCATTGGACAATCGCTCCATTATCCTTGTTGGAGATTTAGGCCATCTACCACTTGTGAAATACATTCCTCTCTATGTTGGAAAATCGCATGGAAATGCACTCTGGCGCAGTTTCAATACATTCATTACACTTTCAAATATTTTTCGTTAACAAGGTGAAAGCATTTCACAAGTTGCTTTCCATCAACTCCTCATGAATCTAAAAAATGGAACGCCTACTCAAGAAGAATAAAATCTTACAATTTCAAGCAGAGACTCATATCTCACGCATGAAGAGCATCAAGTGTTTGAAGATTCCATGCACCTATATGCAACGAACCATTCAATTGCTTTGCATAATAAAAGAATGTTAAAAAAATTGAACATGCCAATTGCAATATGCTACGCAAAGCACCAAAAATAGAAAACTTCTATTGTAATAGAAGATGAACATTTAGATAAATAAGTCCTCTTATGCAATGAACAAAAAGTTATACCTACCAGCAATTCATGGGTCAATGCAAACCTTGTTAATGGTGCACTTGGCAAAGTCATTTTAATCTTTTGTACATCTGATTCAAAGCCTCTAGCGTTTCCATTCAAAGCCTCATGGGACACCATAAGACCTTTCAAATCAAACATATGTACCTATTTCCCCCATTACAAGAGGTTCACATCGGCAATTACCTCTCTAAATGTCATGGGATTTAATAAGACATAAACCATAGGGTATGACATTAGACAAAGCAACTGTAGACGTTAGCAACAAAGAATGACAACGATTAACATTTACTTCCATATCAAGAGTCATATCATTGTTGGACTTCCGAAGCAGACCAACATTTCCATTCTCACGCTTCTCACGTATGCAAAATAATTCATATCTCAAGCGTCAACAAGAAGAAGAATTACTTATCGCGTCAAAATCCCCACAAGAAAATATACTTCAATCAACCATATACCCTATCCTCTAAATTTACCCATGGTAAACATATCTTGTTACTTAAGAGCCTTTAACATACATTTACTTATTATTGCATGTATCCACATATTGTTCTATTACTTTTGAGGGAAAAAAAATATGTCATATCTGCTTACTTTGTTTAAAAAAATAAAAAAAAGTATTACTCTCTATATACATTTCCACTAGCAAATATTATTTCTCTTTATGTTCATGACCAACATATATGGATACAAGCTACCTGTCCACACTATATGAATATTGTCGAGAAATTCAACAACAAGAAATTATTTTACAAGATATATAAAGCAGGATGATGCTACCACAACCCCTGCCTCTCTACCATCTACGACCAACTATTATCTTGCTTCAAAAGATAAGAAGACTCTTGAAAAAAATCATTCACATCCATGAAAGAGACTAACTCAAGAAAATACGAGCTAACTGGCAAGAACGCCTTTCACATCTTAACATCACAATAAATATCAATTAGTTTTGTTGATGCCATGCATCATTTTGTATATATGATTAGTTCCTCACTATCAACTACATCTGTATATATCTCATCTTGAACAATAACATTGCATGGTTAGTTCTAGCACTGGCTTAGCGTTTTGCAAACACTTAATGATTTTGGTGTCATGATGTTCATGTGATGAAAACTATTAACGTGTTTTCTTGTTATATAGAATTAAATAAAGAAGGTCATTTTTAAAACAGAGATAATTACCACCACACAAATTAGCACTTTTCTAACTGTATTTGATTACTCATGGCATCCATCTCTATTCAGAGTTTTTATCTATTTTTCTTTTAGATGCAATGGAGAATCACTTAAATAACAATTCCACTTGGCCAAATACAATTAACCTCGAGGTAAGAAAGGATGAGGGTCTTATCATGTTTAACTTATTTATGCTTCCTTTATTTTCATTTATAGGTTTTGGTAGGGAAATGCATAACTTTTGGTGGGATTCTGTGGCTGGCTACACCATATTTTAAAAGGAAGCCAAAGCAATTTTGTCTATATAATCCTCCCAAATAATTATTGCGAATTATAAATATTGTCACTCCTCCCAAATAAATATTGCGAATTATAGGGTTTGTCTTATTTTTTTGAGCTTGACATTTGTAATGATAACAACCCTCAAGTGTAGAATTTTACTTACGACAAACATAAATTTTTGGCTATGAATATGTAAACAGTGAGAGTTTAGGTGCTGTAAGATACCTTTGGTCTGAACTTCGATTCTATACTTCTATTCCATGAATCTTGGTTTTAAACTTTTTAACGATTTTTTTGTAAAGACTCCAAATTTTATGACCTTGAAATTCAATACTATTGAAACAATTTTCTAACCTTTTAATAGTATAATTAATATATTCACATCACAACCTAAAACCTATCTTTAATATAACAATTGCTATTTAAAATGAAAACACATTTTCTCCAATTTAAGAAGAGTATGAGCGTCTTTTGCCCCTTTTGAGCCAATTACTTATATTACTTATTTTCAATATTTACTGGTTAGAAAAACTTACAAATTCCTATTATTCACAAAATCATGTTGACGAAATCGAACCGCTCTTTGAACTAAGGGTGTTTGTGTGCCTTTCTTTTCTTATATTTTTCTGCAAATACGAAACCCTATCTCCCTTTAGGTCCAATTGTTTACTCTGGGTGAACACTAGCACATACACACAATGCCCATGTTCTTCAATTGGCTACCCAAATAATTAAGTCTTCCAATCCTATTTCAAGTTGTAATCGCTCCAAATCTGCAGCGAATGCAAACACATAAAAGTGAAATCTGCAGCGAATGCAAACACATAAAAGTGAACTTGATGCGTGGGTGGGGTCGAGATTCGGACACGGACTGGTCAAGTGAGGATTGGCGTAGTGCTTTACTTTTGGGGGGTAATTGGTCTTCACTGCTTGGATAGATCTGTTTTACGCTGGATCCTTCGTCTCACCATGGATTTGGATCGTAGTTGTTACCTTGGATGGGATCATACCTACAAATTAAAACGATCTTAATTTAATTTAATTTTTGAAGTTAGAATAATCATTGTTTTTGTTTTTTAATTTAATTTTTGAACTTGGAATATAAGATGCAATTTTATTTTTTAATTACAAACATGATAAGAGATTTCTGTATTAAAAGTGTGTTTTTCATTCCATCAAAATCAAAATATGTTCTTTCATTTAAAATTTTGATGGTTAGTTTCTAGATTCTCTATTCAATTTAAATATTTTAGGTTAGTTAAAATTTATATTTTGAATTCGAGGATAGTTAAAAAGCTAATGTCACTCCTACTTGTCAAATTTTCTGAAATTCCGAAATCTGCATTCTACCACGGCCATTTTAAACAGCAATTATTTTATATTGCAATATTCTTTTATTTGCCATAACTAAAAGCAGTAGTCTATAACGCGACTTTTTGAAAGCTTTTCCGACGGATTTTTCCGGTCAAAATCCGGCAGCAATTCATTGAAATCCCAAGTTTGATAGCTAGTTTCTGCACAATCAATGGCTCCCAGGGGTTTTCTAGGGCGCTGAATCCAAATATGCAGTTAAAAAACCATTTTAACTGCTAAAAATCAAGATTTAACCTCATTTCTTCCGCCAGATTCCGTCACCTGAATCTCCAAAAAGTCGCATTATAGACAACTCCTAATTAAAAGAATGGCGTTGCCATAGAGCTGAGACACCAAAAGTCAAACAATGCGTAGACCGGCAGATTCCAGGACCTGAGCCCAACGAGGACATTCATCAATTGAACAGATCACTGCATCGGTCCTTCGAGAAGCCTACCACGCGAACGTAAATCTCCGGAATGGCCTTCTCTGAGGCTGACGGAAACACTGACTGGCCAAGACCAGTGAGCTTAAGTAGATTGTAGATTTTTGGAATATTTTGGGAATTTACAATCTACTTAAAGATGGCTAGCCAAGATAGGGAAATTGACTCACTTTTGGAGAGCAATAATAAAAGAGACTAAGAGATTTATGACTATAGGAAGTTTCTTTTACCCTTATTCTATATACTATCTTTTTTATTAATGTAAATATATAAATTGAAAGAGAAATTTGCAACAGCGATTCTATATGCGGAATTAAAGAATCTAAAAATGAAATTTCAATGCCGAGGATTACCTCAAGTCCACTTGCTTCTTCACTGAAATAGCACTCCAGCTTCAATCCAAGCAAAAAGAAAATCACAGAAAATCTGAAGGCACTTCCAAACTATGCTCTCTCAGCTAGATGGTGTAAAAAACTGAAGGGGATTGAGATGCTAGCTTGGGGACCAAACAGATGAATTTATAACCAAGCTTCCATCAAGCTTCTAATGGCTATGTGTCATCTGTTCCACAGATCAACGTAGAGAACTCCACATGGAGTAATGCTTCTAATGGCTATGTGTCAGTTGTTCCACAGATCAACGTAGAGAACTGCACATGGAGTAATGGACCACTTCAGAAGCTCCAACCAGAAAATTAATTAACTTCAGTTGATTTCCTTAATTTTTCCAGAAATTAAGGAAACACTGCAATTTAGTTCCATAGGTTACAGCGGGAAAAAATTAACTGAGCTTAACATAAATTAAATGATTGATAAAGTTGTTATTGTTAAAATGAAATTTTATTTTTTACAATCCTTTTAACTTTTAAATAACAATAATTCCTTTATCTTTCCCCTTTCATTACCGTAGATGCCTATTCAAATACATAAGAGTCCAGCGATATAAATAGAATGACTTATAAATACTAATAAGCCCAATATTACTGAAGCCAAATTGTATTAATAATTGATAAGCAAATAGAATGACTTATAAATACTAATAAGCCCAATATTACTGAAGCCAAATTGTATTAATAATTGATAAGCCCAGTATCACTGAAGCAAAATTGTATACTTTTACAATTAAGAAATGTTTCTTCAGTCCAACTTTTTCACAGCAATGATTACTTTCCATTTTCATAGCTACAAGAAATCCTCTTGTAAAAGCTTGAATCCAGTTTTTGTGCCTACAACTAAATGCCCTTTCATGTACAATCAAGGGAGGTTTCTTCAATCACTTGAATCCGGGCTGTGTGCCTACATATCAATGCTGGTTTGCATGCATACAAAAAGCAACGGGAAAATCGAAATTCCCAAAATTGTACACATTATAGTTTCTAAACTTGGCCGAAACTGATTATTTGTGATAACTATAAAAAAAATTGTAACGGAGTTTAATCCTAGTGTTCGCGTAATTTTGGATAGTGAAGATTAAGAGAAAGGACACTAATTAAACTTGTAAACGTATCTATGACGATTAAGAGGAAAAACATGAAGATAAAGAGGAAGGATAGTGATTAAAAATACCTCCATCATTTAATTTAAAATCTCCCATCCAATTTCCTATATTTTGTTCAGACGAAAAAACAGATTAAAAAGATTTTATTTTAATAATAGAGAAAGTTATATTTTCATAAATTTATATCAAATCATACAGATCAGCTTATAAAAAAAATTATCCTCAAAATTGTATCTCCACGAAAAAAAGACAAAAAGCAAAAAAACCAAGGGAGTTTGCAAGGTTCCCCACCCATAATACACAATACACTCTGCCAACATGAATGAAACTGCCAAATCTCGTACGATTTTACCATTGTACTATAGAGATCAAAAGTGAGGTACTATAGAGATCAAAAGTGAGGACACGTCTATCCATAAAATAAACCTAAGTAGTGAGAACATTTTATTTTCATTTTCAACAAAATGTCAATGACATTGTGTTACAATCTTTTCATAATAATCGGAACAATATATGGAATAAGGAGTCAGTTAATATTTAATAAACATTAATGTATTCATATCAACAATCACCACTGGCAGCCAGCAGCGCGGCCATTAATGTAATCTATTATGTGTAAACAAAAAAAACTGTATATCAAGAAATCTAGCTGCACAGTTGAAGCATTAATGTGATGAAATTAGAAAACAATGTAACCCTATAATTAACCCCCTAACCATGATTTCAATACGTTCGAAGTCGCGTAATAAAACCCGCGATGGATCGATCTCCAATCGCGACCATCACAGCACCACGCTCACTTTCGACTTCTCGGTAGTAACTTTGGCATTGCCATCCAGCTTGTCAACGACCAAATCCCATTGCACGCGGACCTTAATCTTCATTGACTTCAATTTCCACAACTTTATCTTCACAGGCACGTCGGCCTTCAAATTCAAGGGAACGCTGGCCTTCTGCTGCTGCTCTTTCAGCGTGGAGACCAAGGCACTGGTGAGCCGAGCACCGGTCCCGCTGAGCGCTACGTCCAACAAAGTGGTATTCTTGTGGCCCTGGTAGAATACTGGCAGGGCGCCCTTGCAGACCTCCGTTCCCGAGTACGAAACAGCGAGATGGCTGTTGTCAAGATAATATATGCCAATCTTCTTGTTTGGATTCCGGGCCCTTACATTCACAGCGAACTGCCAATTTGTGCTGAAGTCCTTGTTTATGCTGAATTTAGTGATCCGGAGGCTGTCCACAGAGTAATTGGGGATCTTCGGTTGGATTGCCAAATACAGAATGCCACAGGCAATGGCGATGATTGCGACGAGCACGAATAGAAAAAAAATGGTGCAGCACAAACAGCGGCAAAAGGAATTCCGGCCCTTGGGAGGGCGTGAGTAGTATCTAGGACTCTGCCCGCGGGAAGGATGATATACCCCGTATTTCTCGGGTGCAACACTGGACCTGGGCACCCACTGAAAGCTCGGCTTCTCGTTTATATATTTGCCTGCGTTTTTCTCTACGTCTTCTGTAGTTGGATGCACTCGCAGGTTATCAGCCATAATCGCAAAGCGCTGAGAACCACGAACAGAAATGAGTATAACCAAATGAGGCCAACGAGACTTGATCCTAGGAATGTGAAGTTCTAGTGGGAGTCGATCAAATAAAAGTATCTTCTCACCATAGCATTGTTAGCAGAACTACTAATGAATTCCAGAGGCGCGGACCTTTCACAAAATGCAGGCGTCAATAAACCGCGTTGTGACATCAGATCCACGGCATGGAAGAAAGCTGGAGGAAGTTGACTGCATAGCTGTCTGCCGGTTGTAAGGAAGTTGACTGCATAGCTGTCTGCCGGTTGTAAGGGAATATATTAAATTTCGCGACTGTTTCTTTTCGGCACATCCTCACACCCACTCTGAAATTTATTAAATTGATCGTATCGTGATCTGTCCACCGCAATTTCGCACGGGGAAACAAAATTTCTAAATTGTTCTAATCATTATCGTGCACATAGTGCGTTGAGGAGACGTAAACGCTACAATTCCGCTTACTGAACCATGTGATTTGTTGACTTTATATATTGGTCCGGTAGTCGCGAACTGATATGCAGTATTAAAAAGTCAGCTTTTTAAATGAGTATCCTTATTTACTAAGGATACAGAGAGAGATAACCTGGATATATTTATCTCTATATGTAATAGTGCAGTCCCAACCTCTTGGCGAAAAGCTGTAACATAGTGTTATAATCAACCACGTGGAATCTTTACCCTCTTATTAGTCCCTGCCCTTCGGGCTGGCAGGGACTATAGTAATCGGTTTTAACCGATAGCATTAGTTCGGCACAGAAATCCACAGAAATTCATAAACATATTTCACGTTAAACCAAAGTTTGCCGATATATTTTATTAAATTTTATGTTTGCCGATACACGCAGCCAATGGATGGAACGATCGCCTTATTTGGCCTCATTACGAGGTATAACTTAGGAAAATTTTACAAAATCATTTCGCTAATTGGTACAGGTTTGAAGTAATGCTATCCCGAAATTGGTACAGGTTTGAAGTAATGCTATCTTCGGGATAGCATTAGTTCGTTAACATTAAATGTTAACTGGGTTACATTAAGGATATCGCTTATGTCCCTCCACACCTCCACGCCTGCCATCTGCCATACATGCACGCCTATGCCTGCCACCAACTTTCTTCTTATACTCCCCAACCTGGTCGCCTGAAGATGCACCGAGAGGACTCTTGCAATCGGCTCTGCGGCATCTACAAACGGAGCAGCTATCACCACGCCTGCATTTGCCAGACTGGTAATCTTCCCAGCTTTATCTTTTCATCGTTCATGGTTATTTTTGAAATATTCACCTGAACTGTCAAATATGTAATGCATACAGATATTATTATTTTACGGTGTCAATTTGTCTATTCAGAATTTACAGGTACAAGAAACATTTGACCAAACCCAGACTTGAAACGTCCCTGCTCTGTCCTCTCTGTCCTGGGGCTTATATGTACGATCCTGCCGCTATCTGCTGTGGGGCTTATATGTACGATCCTGCCGCTATCTGCTGTGGCATGACCGCTGAGGTAAATCTCCTTCCTGTTTGTTTTACTGCATTCCCTGCACATATCCTGCTCACCCATATAATTATCTTCTCCTTCGCTGGAATGTTTCACCTGTTTCAGGTATGTTCGACGTTTTATTCCAGGATCAGGTTATAAAACTTCCTCGACTGGGGTCTAGAACTAGTTTAAATGCTACTACTATATGACTAGAATTATTCTTATGTTCTATTTACAACATTCCGCTACTACACTTTGTCAAATGACGATTGTAATTCTTATTTTCAGAGTTTACCCCCTCGATTGAGGGAATACTGGAATTAACCGTAAATGAATATTGATTTGAATCCTAGTTAATAATTAAAGAGTGAAGATACAGTAGGGCACATGAACAGATCTAATGATACGCGTAATGTTAGGGAGTATGTAGACTTAATTAAAAGTTTCATTTATAGAGAATTAAAATCATGATGGACGTTACGATTATATTACCCATGAGTTGACAAACCAACTCTACAGAAGCAAGTGTAACTAAGGAGAAGTCATACAATTGTAGAGATGGATTAATAATACTCTATCGAAATAGAAATAATGCTAAATTTAAACGCTTACACAGGAAAGCTAACGTTTGATTTCAATCGAACCAGAAATTAAACAAAGAAACATCAACACTGTAATGGGGAACTTTATTAACGTGTAATATATATGTACAATATTAATTTCAGGATATTTTTCAGAGAGGATGTCCAGAGAAGATTTAGTTGAGGGCAAAAAAGCAGGGAAATATAAAGGCGTCAAAAGAAATTAACTCGGTCGTTTCACTGCAGAAATTAGAGATTCAATCGCCAAAAACTCATTCGTTTTCTCCACCATCCCTGCGGCCATTTCTCTGTCGGCCCAGATTTGTATCAACCCTCCTTGTCAGAAACTGAACATATCCTGTCACAGAACTCGGGCCTCTTACAGATTGCAGATCTGTGAGACTTGGTGCAGACTTCGGACCAGTGATTTCAGCCTTGTGAAGGCTCAGATCTATACCTCAGACCTGTTATAACTTGTAATTTCCATGAATTTCCTGCATTCCCATTTCCATGGCTATGTAACGGGCAAGATCTGCACGTGCCTCCGCTAACTCTCTCTGCAACTGTTGCACTTCACCTCGCAAAACTGAGATCGCTCCCACGCAACCATAAACGGGGTCTTTCACTCTGGCCTGTGCTTCGTACTCCAACGAACTGTAGCTCATTCAGCAGCTTGCTGATGTGGCTTGCCCCAAAGATTTTATGAACGCCATTCAGCAGCTTGCTGATGTTGCTTGCCCCAAAGATTTTATGAATGCTTGCAAACTTATGGGGTTGCTCCGGTGGAAATATGGTGCAAAAATGCAACCTGCGGTGCACTTCCAAGAAAAAACTAAGAGATTGATTGCAGGCTGCTAACAGTCTCCTTGCACCAGAGGGCGCTGGGAAGAAGGCAATCGAAAACCACGAGAGTCTGGCTCAGTCAGCATACAAAGGGGTAACAGCATTTCTGCATGCTCGGTAATGAAGGCAGCTGGTAGATGAGATACGTGGCGAGCGGGCGCCAAAAGGATCATGCATAGACGGAGATGGTTCTATACAAAAGAGTCACGCATCTGCCCGCCATGTTCTATATTCTAATAGGGTCAGTGGGCATCGAGATGGGCCCGGGTAGCTCATAAATCTGTCTGCGCTGCGGCAAAATCCAAACATTTGCACGGAGTTGGAATGAATAAATTCCATGTATCATATCAATACGATGGTGTAATGACAACTGGGTTAATATAGATTACTCCTTTCTTTTTTTTACGTGTTATATTGGTAACGATGGTCGGTCATTCCAGTTTTTGATGATGACCGTTGAGCTGTTGACAATAGCCTTCTAGAGATCTTCAATTATCTTGGTTGAATAGAATTTCATAAACTTCAACAATATTGTTACATAGAATTTCATACAATCCAGTAATCTAATAAATCAAGTTTTCACTTTTTAGCTGGTGCATGATAATCTGTGAAAATATATTTTATGGTTTTTTTGGAAATTTTATTAAAAATAGATTAAACATCTTAATTCCTTATCATATAATTTATAAAAATAAAAATAAAAATAAAAATACTATTTTACCAGAAAATTAATATCAATTAAAAAAATTCAAAAAATACTAATAGTGTTACTATTATTTGTCAATCGAAACCAAAAGAAAAAACAAAAATACGAATATTGTTACTATTATTTGTCAATCGAAACCAAACATGACGATTTTCCTAGTCGTGTGATGGGATCCCGTGACGTGTAAGACGGACTAACCTGCCGAGAGTTTATCAATTAACAAGCCTATACTTTCATACTAGTCTTTTCAATATGGCAGTTAAATAATCACATTGCAATCCACATGTTCGAAACGGTATTGTTCATATCTATCAATACAATCTCTACAATCGTGTTGTACAGAAGCATAAGCGGAGTTCTCCCAGGACCACGATTGCCTGCAACAGGACAACAGAAATGAATTTAAAATTGGTAAAAGATGATCAATTTCCAGGCACAGTTCTATGATACGAACTTACATCGGAGTTGCATTTGATGGCTTGATAAATGGTCAAAGCTAAAAAGACACAAGAGGCAACGGGGGAATAAACAAGTAACTTCTCATCTCTTGCATAGTAATAAGCCTTTAAGCTTACTAGATTCAAATGCCGCAGCCTTCCTAGGAGTTCCATATGCTGTTCGAAATCTCTTCTCCCTGGACCATGCACATCCTTCAACCTCTTCACAGCAACAACATTAGCATCTTCCAACACAGCTTTATATGCAGTTCCAAAGCTACCCTTCCGAAGCATTTCAGCGGAAGCACGGAGAAGATCCTCCAGCTCAAATTGTCGAGTTCCTTCAAAGAAAACCAGTTTACCCCTCTCTGCAGCACTTGATTGCTGGTGATACAGGCTTGAAAAATAAACAATTTTCTCTGAAGGCATTAACCTCTTGAAAATCGACCTGTGCTGCAGCTCTGTTTGCAAGTGAGCTGCAAGTAAGTTTTCAAAGTTACAGGTACTTTAGTGTGGCCTCACTGGTGATCACTGGATTGAATCAGATCGTTGCCGCATTTGCTACTGGGTCTCAACTAAGTAAACTGGCAACCTAACAAACGCACTTCTTAAACATTTCGACTTTTTATTTGACTATTGGGCTGGGGCAGGGACTAGCTGCCCCGCAGCCCCTCTTGTTGATGTTTTGAATCGAAAACAACATTCATGATTAGGACCGTTTGTCAAGGGAAGAGTTGCAGGAGATAAGGAATGTATATAGGAGGAAGTTAGGGAAACAAACACCAGAACATGTCGGCTAAAAAACAAGAGGGAAAACGCTGAAAAAGGAGAATCCTATAAATTAACAGAAACAATAATTAAATTATTTAATTAATTTGTATAATGAAAATAAAATAATAATAAATGTAAATTTTTAATAATATATAATTAAACGATAAATGTAAATTTCTAATAATATATAATTATTGATTAGATATTAATTTAAATATTTAAATCCAAAATGATAATAAAAAATGTAATTGTTATGACTACATTTTTCGACCTGTTTCAAACCATCTAGTGTGGTTCATCACCAAGACTAGATAATATAATGCTCAATATAAAAATACGTATACAAATATTAATTGATGTATTATATTATTAATATGGAACTTTTAACACATTAATATACAATGTGTAAGAAAATTAGTATATTTATGATATTAAACCTACAATATAATATATTAATTAATATCTACTTAAGAATATAAGTTATTAAGTTAATGTATAGGAGTCTACCAAAAAAATAAAGTACAAAAAATTTAAGAGAAATTAAGGGAAACTTAAAGGGGAAACATGTTAAGTAAAAGAAAAATTTATGAAGAAAAGGAAGAGAATAAAAACTAATCAAAAGTATATGTTGGGGATTTCTGGCATATGGAGAATAGGAAAGAGAGAGAAAGGTGAAGGGGGAAAAAAAGGAAGAAATACCAAGGAAAGGGAAGGGGAGGAGAGAAGAAATGGTAGTGTGTTAAGTGGAAGCTGGAGATAATCAGAAGCATTAAAGGCAGAAATAAGATAAAGGAGAAGGTACAAGATAATGAGAGATAAATTAAAGACGTAAATGAGGGTACGGAAATACAAAGAGGAAGGAGAACTTAGTTTAGAGGGACTAAAAAAGGGATAGTAAGGAGAGAGAAAAGAAAGGGGGAGATAAAGAGCGAAGAAAGACAAAAGGAAGAATAGGAAAATGACATGGGAGATGACATATATTTCATCGAAGATTGGACAAGGGAGAAGGAGGAAGGAAGCAAAAGAGGAAATGCAACCAAAGAGAACCATGGGTGGAGGAATGAGGAAGAAGAAACTAACCAAATTAAAGGAGGAAAGAAAAAAGTTTGAAATATGAACAGAGTAGTGAGAGTAAGGAGAGTTGATTGTTAATTAGTACAAGATTAGCATCTTTGTTGATATTTTTCAAATGTATCATCATATCCAATGCTTCTTTTTATTTTGTTTTGTATTGACTGCCTTCTTCAGCAAGGATTTTAGTGTTTCTAAGGCAAATATGGTACCTTGCTTTCTAGGTAAGTTTTTATAGTCCTTCTCTTTGATAGGGTACTAATCAAAGTTCAATGACATTTTCCCACATGATAGTTTTTAAATTAAATTGAAAATAAGAAAGTGGATAACTGCCTTTGAGATAAATCCCAACCCTCTATTATGCTTACTTCCAAAAATATTCTATGTATATTTTATGGAGGATAAATCCATACCATCCACCTAATAACTACCAGTAATTAAATTAAATTTTTAACCTCACCAAATGATAGGGATAACTGGTTGTTATCCCCTTCATCAAAGATTTAATTCCGTATGACAAAGCTCAAAAATAAAAATATAAAATTAAATTTAAAAATATTTAAATAATTTTATAATTATTTAAAAAAAATACTTCTAAAATATATATTTTAAAAAATAAATAATAAACTATAAGTTATATAATATATATATATATAATATATATAATATATATATATATATATATATATATATATATATATATATATATATATATATATATAATTTCATTAGGGTAGATAAATAAGATATAATCACTTTGTAGATTTTCAAAAATAATATGAATAAAAATACATATTATATATATAGATATAGATATATAAAATATAAATTAAATGATTTAACTCAAACAATAATCCATGAAATTTCTTTCTATCAAACTTTATATTGAATTGGATAAATAACATCAAAATTTATATTGTAATTTAAAGAATAGTCACTTTTGTATGGGCTTAACACAAGGTTACTATACCTTTGGTATCTAAAACCTTTTTTTCCTTTGGATACATCAAGGTACTTTGAAGGGATCTCTTAGTTTACACAATGCTTTATATTGTTGTGATAGTTAAGTGAGATACACTTTGAATACCAATTGAATCTTTATTTTGATTCTAGATTTTGTAGCTTTTGTTATGCTAAATTAATACATTCAATTTCTTGTAACGATGATGATGGTAAAAGTACACTTAGATCTTATTTTTATGTTAAAAAAGATGTGAAGGAATGATCCAGGTGGATATTGGTGGCCACCTGCCAAGTCCATCTGGACCCCCATCATTGTCTCTTTCAGCATTTTCAGTTTCCTTAATTGTAGCACAACTTACTATTTTAGCAGTTTTTCGGGTCCTGAACTTCCGGAGACGTTTTGAGGCCCTAAACGAAGTTTTTTGGGGAATCCAAGGGCAACATGGGTCCAAGCAATAAACTGATGTTTCCCATTCCAACAATGGTAGTTCTCGGATAGATCTTTCTAACAAGCTATCATACGCGTCAAACGGAGATCGTATGCCAAAGTTACGACCCCGGGAAATTGATATACCAATTTACCCAAAACGGGGCCCACAATTTGGCGTTTCATCTTCTAAGGGTCGGTTTTGGAATGTGAAGGGTTTTCCATTGTTTCTCAATAATAAATAGGCCTTCGAGCCTCATTGTAACACAAGTTCGGAACAATTTAGAGACATGTAGCCGCACATCTCTTCTCAGAGATAAGCTACCATCGTCCTAGCTGGTTTATTTCCAATTCTAGTTGTAAGCATATTTCGGTATTTTCCATTAATGAAATGAGTGTTATTTCCGTTGCATCTCTTTATTTATGGTTATCGCATCTCTGTATTTATGGTTATCTCTGTAATCTATTGCGTTCCTGTTTAAATCCGGATCAAGGGAGCACTCTCAATCACCATAATTTGTTGAATTAAAAGATGAAGAAGGTTAGTTGAGTGACATATATTTTTAAAATTAGATCAAATGTAAGTATAAAATTAACATTTAAAAAAAATATTTATTTTTAATTCTAAATACTCATATCTCATTTATAGTGGAATTAAGCAATTTCTCATTTTATTATATAATTAATTAATTTAATTTTAAAATAAATTTCAATCCTATAATATCTCCCCAAAGCAACTAAACAAAAAACAAAAAAATAAATAAAACAAACCACTAAAAATATATCATATCTATTAAAACCTCCAAAATCGTACTATAACATGGATTCAAACAATTTTCACTTATTAGTCCCTGCCATCTAGCAATGGCCAAGGACTATAGTAATCGGAAACCATGATGTTAACATTAGTTGACTTGTTTGTGACCTGCTTCTTAGTGCTGATTGAGGGAGTATACCGAAAGTTTTTTGGTACATAGTAATTTACTGTGTTATATTGCCTCTTCCCAAGGCGAGAGGCAAAAACATAGGCTATATTTATTTTTTCCCAATCAGTGTTAGAGAAAATCAGTGTTAAAGCAGTTTCATCCCGTTAATGCCAGCATTAGTTAACAAACATTAAATGTTATTTCCATAATATTTGGTTCATATTATGCTTCGGAAAACATTGTCTATGGTTAATATAGATGGCACACTTTTGTCAGTACACATGGCACACTTCACATGGCACACCACAGGGCTGGAACACCACATGGCTTTGTGCATGCATGGACTGGCATGGTGGCTATAGCTTTCTACATGTTCGTAGGTTGAATGCTCTGTCTTGTACATGAATGCTCTATCTTGTACAAGCTTGTGATCTAGATGTCATGCTCCCTATTAACAGGATTTGAAGGACAATTTACTGGAACAACAGTACAACTTAAAGGAGGAACTAGAGGAACCAGACAAATTGTTGCAGGAGGATCCAGAGGAACCAAAAAAATAAAAAAAATCAAATTGGAAGAGGAGCCAGCGGAACCAAAAAAAACCCAAAAATAGGCCATGTGCATGGGAACCTGCGGACAGTTCTTTAAGCGTGGCATACGCAGGATAGAATTCAGGTTGTTGCTGCAGGTGTAGCTATGCCTTCAACTAATATGCAAGGTACTCATAGAAAACACCATCTGCAATAATAAACCAGTAGAGCACTTTATTTTGTGAACTAATAATTGACATCTTGACAACAAGCTTGACTCAAACCCACCTGTTTATTTTCATTGCTACAGTGCAAGACTAACATTTCGAGTAAATCTCCTTGCTTGCTTGTGGAGAATTTTAAATACATACCAACCATTAGAAAACAAAATATAAAGGACTAGCTTATCTTTACTCTATTCTTGTTGATGTTTGCGCAGGGTTCCCTGTGCTAAACTAACAATTTATGAGGATGAGGATAACATTTTTGTTATACTAGTAGTCTGTGGACAAAATAAATTTAATTAGATGACTATTCCTACCAAACAACAGACGAAGTCTATAAATATTCAGATAAAATAAAACAATATGACAACTTTTTGAACACAATGAAAATTCTAAAGTTAAACAATACCATTTCCCATGCCCTCGCAACCATTTAGCATCCATGAACAAAAACACCAAATCTGGCTTCAGTAACATAACAACCATGATTTCTCATGGTCCATGCCAAGATACATAGTCTCCAACATATGCAAATCGCAATATCTTAAAGACTCTTAATTTATGAAATTAGATCCTCAAATGAAAAAAGATAAGATACACATTTCTCCAAAACTTCAGTCTGAAGATAACTATTATGCAACATACAGGAAACAGGTATTTCATCCAAAATGTCAGACTGAAAATATTATTAAATATTCTAGAACCGAAGCTCAAATCCCTATTAGAATATCTTACAAAAATTAGTTGTAGCATTTCAGTGTGCTATCAAAGCAAACGTAGAAATATTTGAATGAAAAAGTAAAATATAGGAGGTTACCTGCAACATCTACACATCTCTTGGCCTCCAAAGCATACTTCTCGGAACATGCATGGTTCCAGGAGGAGCTAGACTACTGACAGGCAACCCAAGACCATTAGAAGAAAGCATGTTACTAATTCTTGAAGAAACCATCCCAGGAATTCCTGCTGATCCTAATCCTGGAAATCCTGGCCTTGGCAATGCCATTCCTCTGCCAAGTCCACACATCATTTCAGTGCCATTTCCTGCTGTTGCCACTGCACAAAGTGCTATCTTCAGATTCATAATTCTTTGTAGAATCCTACTTCCATGCAAAGGAACCTACCAAGATGAGCCAAAGAAATAAGAAGAGAGAGCAAGACCAGCAGACTCAATCAGGAAATGTATGCACTGTCACACAACAAAGACACCTCAATGGAGAAACTTGTTACCTTTTCGAATTTGGTTTTGTCAGCCCTTGACTTATATGTTAGCCATGCAGAGTATGAAACCTTTGAAGAAACAAGAGTAGTGACATTGTATATGAATCAACGTCTTGTGTACTCCGAAATGCCCTGCTACCTTGGAGCTATGGGCATCTTGCAACATTGCTAATTTTCTCTCTTAGGTCTACCATTTGATTGAGATGACCATCATGCTACAACTGATGTAGGATATGTACACGAGCACTTGAAACTTCCAGCAGCATATGTTAATCTGTTCCAGTAGCATATATTAATCTGAACAAAACCGGTAAGGTGTCAAGCAGTTCTCGTTTAGGCATTGAACAAAACTGATAGGGTGCAAGCAGTTCTCAAAACTGTTAAGGTGCCAAGCAGTTCTCAAAACGACATTGTTCCAGGATTGTACATAACTGTGGATAGCAGAGCTCAGCTACTTCAGAACCGTAGCTTCTCTTCTGGATGGGTAGATAATCATGAAGAAAATAATCCTCCAGCGTTGGAAATTGCGATTTAAAATGGTGTTAGAGAAGCAAGTAGGTTTCATGAAAAATACTTTATCGTGTCAATATTTCATTTTATTTATTATTAACATTTTTTTTTTTATTAAAATATATATTTTTATTTCAATTATTAAAATGAGAAATGTGACATTCGATGAGCATGATGACACCATGCAACTCTAAGAAGTTCCAACAGATGTGAGAGTCGGTGTGCATGGATGACATGTGTAGCTGTATGCAGTTCCAAGGGATGTTTCTTCTTGTAATTTTTATTTTTTTTGTGGATGTGGCTTCTGTCTTGATTTTCCTGATCCCTTCCTCATTCTTCCATATATGTGTGCTGATCACAATTAGATTATGCTTCTATGTGTGGTTGGAATTTACATCAAGATTGATGCTGGATAATCAGTTTTCTTCCTACTTCCATAACAATGTTTCTTTACCCTCTTTGATTTGCAATTCGTTAGTTCTTTATACTCCATTTTTGTTATTTATGCCTAATTACATAGCTAAAATTTGTTGTTATTTATGCCTAATTACATAGCTGAACTTTGCTGAATCTTCTTCCCAGACTCTAGAATTTCAGCATTGAGCGTCTTTAGTGGGTTCCTGTTTGTTATTCCAAGGCAAAGGTTCTATTTTCTAATTTGGTTTCTTTGTAAAGGATGGGCAACACATTTCAAATTTGTTAAACTCTCTCTTTTGGGAAAGTGCCCGTAATTCTATTGAAACTATGCTTATTAATATTGGTATGTATATATATTAGTTGGGTTTCTCTAGTGTTTCTGATTTTTGTTTTTGGTTGTATGCAGACATCTAAAGACTCCACGGATTTGAATTTGTATTGTGAGTACAAGTGGATAAGGAATGGAAGCTGCTGATTACCTTTATGGTTTTTCTATTTCATTTGATCATTAGGAATTTTCAAAGTTTGATCGACAATGAATTATTTTGAACTCTTTAGGGTAAACTACCTCCTCCACTGTTTCTGTTTCGATCCCCATTTGTTGCTTGCCCTCATTGAGATGAGAGCACATGGTGGCATCACTGAGAACAAAGGATTTATTTTTGTTTTTGAGGGAGTTTCCAATGAATTCTAGTTTTCTGGCTCACCATCCAGAACTAATGTGCATGTGGACAGAGACAATTGCATACACTAGGTTCTACTCTCCCTGCTAAAAATCAAATTCCTTATTTATTAACAAGTATACATATGTCTAAAAGGAAGTCCAGTGGGAAATTCATAGATCATCTTTGAACCTTAGCTATTTCGATTAAGTACTGAGTCAGGTCTGGCAACTATGTTCAACAGAATCTCTGAAGACTTTTCTATTGCGACAGAGAGCTTGCTCCTACGCTTGTGATAGGATCATCTACGGGCCTTTGTGGCCTGAGGAGATAATAATTTCTTATTTGACTCAAACCGATCGTCCTTTGGTCTTCAACAGCTAATAATAATCTTTTCTCAATTTGTGTTTACATCCATGAACAACCATTTTCTCATAGTTCCTTAATATCCAAAGAATCGAATTTCAAATCCAAGGCCCGCGTTACAAAATCCTCGTTGTCTTGTTGCAAATTTCTCTCATCTAATTAATCCATGGTTGATCCATCTATTCCAGTTTTATTGGGTTCCACTTCGGTTACAGTTTGATGTGCCAAATCCTTCAGGTACTTCTCCAATCGCCAAATAATATAAGTGTCAAACCCTTTGCTGCAAGTTTCAACTTGTGTTACATAATCAGTTTAGACTCTCGAGTATTTTGTTTCTCTGTGTTATCTGCTAGTTTGATGGCCATGTTCAACAACCTATCAATTGCCGAAATAATAGAACAGTGTACGTTATTGGCATAACAATGCAATTACCCAATACTGATGCAAATTTCTTCTTGTATTCAACGTTTTCTTGATTTCTTGGTGACTTCTGCAATCAAGGTCAGTCATCGAACAAGCATGAGAAGGGAAGTTACAGTGGTCTCTAGTGGAGTTCTAGGACAATTTTGACAACCAAATTACGAGCACCAGTAGAATATGATATAGTTCTGGATATTCTTTCTTCTTACTGCTTTTAGCATCTTGCACAACTATAATTATATTTCTCTCCTTTTTAATGGCCTTCATATGTAGAGGAACTTATTCATATTCTCTCTTTTATTTCATTTATTATTCTTTTCAATCTATTAGTTACTCCCTAGAGCATTATTTCAACCTTTTGTCCTTTGGGAGAACTAAAGGAAATTGTCTCTAATGTATCCAAAATTCAAATACAGAGATTTATACTCTACTATCTTTCTTTTTCCTTTTCATTAGAAGAGGAGGGTTTCTTAGTCATTAAAGCTTAATTTGGATTATCTTAAAAAAAAGGCAGTGGGAAAATCTCCAGGAGGCTTATGTACAATCAAAAGGTTACGTTACATCATATTAAACCAAAAAACCTAGTTTCATCAATCCATGGCCGAAAACAAGATAATGGTCACTAGTGTTGCCTAAGATACTTCATCGCTTCCATGATGGGTCTCTAAAAGTCTTTTCAAAATTCAGTAGTAATGGATTATGTAAAATTGATCTACATATCGCATTTTTTTCATAAACCATGAAGATGTTTTGTTTATGCATTTTTTGTGTAACTGTTTTAGTCATGTGTCCTAAATTTCTCATGGCATTGAATCTATATTAATTTGCAAATTGTATAGTATACCACAAGGATCTTTTTAATGCAAAGATCTTGATAACATCAGATAACTTATTGTATATCTCATTGAAAGACCACAACTATAAAAACATCATTAGCAGGTCTTTGTTATAAAAAGGTTTGTTTTTGTGGAGTGAATTGTGTGTATTAGCTAATTTCATTGATGTGTGGATAGTTCTCTCACAATGAACTGTGTATATTCAATTCTCTAAGATCTGGTGAAAGCAGTATGCAGGAGTGGCACTTTCTCAGCATCTAGTTCACATTTATTGCTATAATGAGACTCGTGAGTTAAGGCAACACCTTGAGGTAATGAACTGTGTATATTCAATACTTTAATGTCATATCAACACTGCAATGTATATCAATGTTGGAGCATTTGTAGGTAGATTAAAGCTGGAACCGTTCATTAATATAACCTAACATGCAGGAGTGGCACTTTCTCAGTAGTGAGTTGAGGCAACACCTTGAGGTCTGTATTCTAGATCAAAAATATGTTACATATTGTTGTAGTTCTTTTCTGGAAACATCGTTATAAGTGACAATGGTAATGCAACATTGCATATTAATGCACATATTGAACTAATTTTACAAAGTCTACAAAGTCAAGCACATTCTCTGTTTCACAATTAATTTGTTCTGCAACTCTAAATCTTCAAATGATTACAAACAATAAGTCTCTGTTTCAAATGACATGCTTTGTTTCAATATCTGATTTATATATGATCATTTTCTAACTATGACTCCATAATACGATTTATAGAAATCTCCTTGGATCCTCACATGATAAGAACACCTGGAGACAATACTTCCTCGTTGAGGAAATACAACGAAAATTTATATGCCTCAGAAAATTGTTTAAACATTATCTCGTTCAGTCAGCCTTCAATCAATTGGGGATAACCATAAAGGAGTTCTTTGCTTGGCAGTGGTATTTTGAAGTTTGGTATCAAAACTGTGCATTGGCTTTTGCCTTTTGATGACTTTCTTGTTGATTGTGGCTCTACAAGCTTCGTTGCATATCATCCTCCTCTGTCCAATAGGTCCCAAAAAACATGCTAGAGCCTCCTTAGTCATGGATTTCCTGAACTTTGTTGGGTGACACCAAAGTTGAATGAAGGTCCCTGTGCAACCACAGATGGGCCATGGAAGCGTTGGCCAATTAATTCTTGTGTTCTTGATACAAACAGCTCAACACAAGTTGCATCAGGGGACAGCAGTACTGAACATAAAGGTATGTCGGTCACTTCTATAGTGAGAGGTTTGGTTGCTATGGGCTTGCTTGCCTTCAAGGGTTTATACAATACCGGGAATGAAGTTTCACGTGATATAAGAAAGGTTTAGGAGCTTTTATTTAAAAAAATAAAAAAGAAGATTCAAAATGGTAAAGATAAATGCCAAATTTTCCCTCTATTAGCACAAGCAACTTCTCTGGAGGACATGGTTAACATTTGGGTATATGCCACACAGAGCTTGGAAACATTACTGCATTCTTGTAGTGGATCCTTCTTCATGTACAAGGAAAGGTCATAGTTAAACTCCCAAGGGCTTACTGATATTAACATTGGTGGTCATGAGGAATTGAATGTTCAAGCAACCTCTGATCCTTTTCCAATTTCTTATTTAAATAACGAAAAAGGTTATTTTCGGTAACACCTCAAGCCCAAATGTTTATAAACCTGGGATTTATGGTCCTGCTACAAGCATAATTGGGATAGAGATATCAAGTCCAAGATCTCTGTTAGCAAACAATGTTGTTTTGTAGGAATGTTGTCAACCGATCTTTCCCCTAGTTTGTGACCCCAATAAATTTTCTTTGCGCGGAGCCTCTGTAGCCCAGAATAATGTGGACTCAGGTGACACTATTAAAAAATCTACTCAGGAAGCAACTGTGGCAAGGCCGGCTAGGTTTTGCAGGATGATCAATGAACAGTATCTAAGGTTGATCCATTTGATGGTTATCCAACATCTAAGGTATCTAATATACACTGAGTCAAAAGGATCTTGAATTTCATACAACAAATTTTGCATTATGCATATGTGTATTTGAATTGCAAGTTGCATAATGACCAAATAAGAAACATGTTCAGAGCATATGATTTACTATTATTTTCTGTACTGTAGAATTCACTGCTAACTGCATGATGAAACCCCTATATTCTTTCTTCTTACTGCTTTTAGCGTCTTGCACAACTGTAATTATATTTCTCTCCTTTTTAATGGCCTTCATAGCTAGAGGAACTGATTCATATTCTCTCTTTTATTTCATTTATTATTCTTTTCAATTTGTTAGTTACTCCCTAGAGCATTATTCTGACCTTTTGTTCTTTGGGAGAACTGAAGGAAATTGTCTCTAATGTATCCAAAATTCAAATACAAAGATTTATGCTCTACTATATTCCTTTTTCCTTTTCATCGGAAGAGGTGGGTTTCTTAGTCATTAAGGCTTTATTTGGATTACATTAAAAAAAAAAAGGTAGTGGGAAAATCTCCAGAATTGTGTAACACCTTCTGATCTTAGTGATATAACCTACCATGCAAGAGTGGCACTTTCTCAACATCTAGTTCACATTTATTGCTATAATGAGATTCCTGAGTTGAGGCAACACCATGAGGTTTGTATTCTAGCTCAAAAATATGTTACATTTTGTTGTAGTTCTTTTCTGGAAACATTGTTATTAGTTCACATGTCTTGTCACACAAGACTATAATCATGTCTTTTATTTGCTTTTCATAGTTCTCTGCAATGAACTGTGTATATTCAATACTTTAAGGTCTGGTGAAAGCAATCTTCAAATCTAGTATCATAGATATAACCTACTTTATTAGCTGTATAGAGTTTTGGATGTCTCATACTTATTTCATGTTATGTTCAAGCCGCTCTTTCAAAAGAATTAGTGTCAATGACCTTAATTCAAAAGCACATTCATAATAACATTGTTTTCCTCTCGCACCAACAGTGCTTACAATTTTAATACCAATTTTGCTCGTAATACCAACTCAATTCTCCTTGCAAAATCAACTCAATGCTGCCTGTAATACTTTTACCAAAAAGTTGCAACCAACTTTGTTTGCACTATCAAAACAATGCAATGTCAATGCAATATCAACGCTGCAGTGTATATCACTACTCAATGCTCCTTGCAATCAACGCTGCAATGTATATCACTCTTGGAGAATCTGCAGGTAAATTAAAGCTAGAACTGTTCATTGATATAAGCTAGCATGCAAGAGTGACACTTTCTCAGGATCTAGTTTGGTCAACCTTCAATTTATTCGGGATAACCATAAAGGCGTTCTCTACAAAAGTGTTCCAGTTGAGGCAACACCTTGAGGTCCATATTCTAGCTCAAAAATATGTTACATATTGTTGTAGTTCTTTTTTGGAAGCATCGTTATAAGTGACAATTGTAATGCAACATTGCAGATTAATTCACATATTGAACTAATTTTACAAAGTCTACAAAGTCAAGCACATTCTCTATTTCACAATTAATTTGTTCTGCAACTCTAAATCTTCAGATGATTACAAACAATAAGTCTTTGTTTCAAATGACATGCTCTGTTTCTATATCTGATTTATATATCATCATATTCTAACTATGACTTCACAATATGATTTATAGAAATCTCCTTGGATCCTCAAATGATAAGAACACCTGGAGACAATACTTCCTCGTTGGGGAAATACAAAGAAAATTTATATGCCTGAGAAAATTGTTTAAACATTATCCCATTCAGTCAACCTTCAATCGATTGGGGATAACCATAAAGGCATTCTCTACTTGGCAGTGGTATTTTGAAGTCTGGTATCAAAATTGTGCATTGGCTTTTTCCTTTTAATGAATTTCTTGTTGATTCTGGCTCTACAAGCTTCGTTGCATATCACCCTCCTCTGTCCAATAGGTCCCAAAAAACATGCTCTACATCCTTAGTCATGGATTTCCTAAACATTTTTGGGTGACACCAAAGTTGAATGAAGGTCCCTGTGTAACCACAGATGGGCCATGGAAGCATTGGCCAATTAATTCTTGTGTTCTTGATACAAACAGCTCTACACAAGTTGCATCAGGGGACATCAGTACTGAACATAAAGGTATGTCGGTCACTTCTGTAGTGAGAGGTTTTGTTGCTATCGGCTTGCTTGCTTTCAAGGGTTTATAAAATACTGGGAATGAAGTTTCATGTGATATAAGAAAGGTTTAGGAGCTTTTATTTAAAAAAAATAAAAAAGAAGATTCAAAATCGAAAAGATAAATGCCAATTTTTCCCTTTATTAGCACAAGCAACTTCTCTGGAAGACATGGTTAACATTTGGGCATATGCCACACAGAGCTTGGAAATATTGATGCATTCCTATATTGGATCCTTCTTCATGTGTGAGGAAAGGTTAGAGTTAAACTCCCAAGGGCTGACTGATATTAACATTGTTGGTCGTGGGGAATTGAATGTTCAAGCAACCTCTAATCATTTTCCAGTTTCTTATTTAAATAACGAAAAAGGTTATTTTCGGCAACACTTCAAGCCCAAATGTTTTTAACCTGGGATTTATGGTCCTGCTACAAGCATAATTGGGACAGAGATATCAAGTCCAAGATCTCTGTTAGAAAACAATGTTGTTTTCTAGGAATGTTGTTGGCTGATCTTTCCCCCAATTCGCGACCCCAACAAATTTTCTTTGTGCGGAGCCTCTGTAGCCCAGAATAATGTGGACTCGGATGACACTATTAAAAAATCTGCTCAGGAAGCAACTGTGGCAAGGTCAGCTAGGTTTTGCAGGATGATCAATGGAATAGTATCTAAGGCTGATCCATGTGATGGTTATCCAAGATCCAAGATATCTAATATACACTGAGTCATAAGGAAGCTAGCATGCAAGAGTGGCACTTTCTTAGCATATGGTTCGGTCAACCTTCAATTGATTCAGGATAACCATAAAGGCGTTCTCTGCAAAAGTGTTCCCAATTCAGTTTGACAGAATATATTTTTTCCGTGACTTGTATTATTTGCATTCTCAGACTGAACCTACTCAATGCAAGGACTTACTGCGTTGCAGCCTCCCTTGTTAACATTTAAAACAAGAAGAAGGATTAAATGGCAACATGTTCTCATCTATTTCACTTATTAACATTTAAAACAACAAGAAGCGTTAAATGGAAACATGTTCTAATCCATATTCATATATCTTATATGAGATATTTTAATTTTATATTAAAAAATATAATTTACTATTGAAAAAAACAAATTATAAGATTATATTCAGTGAGATAAGATTGTATTTATTGAGAAGAAGATGTTTATTTGTTCTTGTTCGAATGAATATACTAATTAATAGTTTATTTGGAATAAGTTTTTGGAGCATACATGTTCTAATCCATCTCACTTGTTAACATTTAAAACAACAAGAAGGGTTAAATGGCAGCATGTTCTAATCCATCTTCACGTGTCTTATGTGAAATATTTTAATTTTATATTAAAAAGTATAATTTACTATTGAAAAAAACAAATTATAAGATTATATTCAATGAGATAAGATTGTATTTATTGAGAGAATGATGTTTATTTGTTCTCGTTCGAATGAATATATTAATCAGTATTTTATTTGGAATAAGTTTTTGGAGCGTACAGTAGACTGTAATATGGTATTGTATCAAGGTATTTTGTGGTAAAAAAGTTATGGGTGTAAAATTTTGTGGGCAAAATTCAAACATGCTCTCTAATAGGGCAAAAAATAAGACAGAAATAACATTCCCTTCACACCATTGATCTTTCATTGCTTTGGATTTGATATCATATTAGAGTTGAAGACTCAATACAAAAGAATTATTGATTGTATTCTACATATTGAAATTTATACATGAATCTAGTGAGAGAATCTACAAGGATTTCACTAACTATTATTTATTTTCTACTTAAACTTGTTGACTATCAGCTTCTACCGGCAATATAGAATAGTTATCACCACCATGGGAAAAATGGTCGTGATTATTATTTTGAAAAGTTCAACATCAGAATCATGTATAGAGGGACATCTTTAGGAGCCTATGGTGGAGGCAGAATTCCATCCTACTATGCAATCCATGTTTATAGTCTACATAAGAAGCAATTGTTGATGAGGTGGGGTTGGTGAACCTTGTTGATGCCTTTGGAAACTACTCATGTGCTACATTTGTTGTTGGATGAACATAGGGTCTACAACAATGAGGCGAGGCAGCTGTAAATCCCCAGTCTCCTCTCTCTGTTGTTTCAAATTCATCTGAATCTATGGATTCAAGCCCGTTCATTAGATATATTGAATTCTGATGGGGTATATGTTGAGAATTTATATTGAGTTCAATGGAAAGTGTTTTATTTTTTGCTCGGCCAAAACCTTTACCGACTCCAGTGTTAGAACATTAATCACGATGACGCCAACCATTGTTCCCTGATCAGCAGGAGTCGATAAGAAGTAAATTTTAATCGGTGGAGATCACTATTGATTCTTCGACTCATGGATATAAAATAATAGTGATGGTAATGAAATAACCAATCACATTCATAGAGTCTTCATATTTCTGTCATGGTATCATAACGTAGGTGAGAAGTTGTGAGGCCACTAAGGGTAAACCTAAGGGCGTGTGAGCTCGGAGCTAAAGTTGTGGGCTTGGTAGTATGCAAAGTTGTGGGCTATGCGGTGTGAGGAGTCCTAAGGCTTTGTGGTGTGGCTTTGTGTAAGCCTGAAGCCGACGTAGAAGAGCGGCCTAGAGAACTCATGGCATGTGAACAAGCTATTGAGCTGATTGCTCTCAGGTTGGAAAGTCGTCATGCCTGTTCGTAGAGATGTTATGCTCTGTCACATGGCCAAGTGTTAGTTGCTATACATGTGGAAAGGCCAAGTGTTAGCTACTATGCATGTCGAAGGAGTAGTAGTCGTGAGTAAGAGGAGAGATAACCCATGTGTTTGGAGTGGCCACCTGTGTGTTTGGTATTGTGCTATGTGCGTGGGACACTAAAGCATTGAAGAACGCCAACAAAGATAAGTTATGTGATTGTAAAAGGTCGGAGTTGATCCAGATTTAAACAAGAACACAAAAAATTACAGACATAACCATAAATACAGATATCCAATAGAAATAATACTTCATTTCATTAATGTAAGACACTGAAATATGCCTAGTAATAGAATGGACATAAACTAGCTCAGGCAATGGTAGCGTATCTTTGAGAAGAGATGGGGTGGCTACATGCCTCTTAACTATGTTATAATGAGGCTCGAAGTCCTATTTATTGTTGAGAAACAATGGAAAACCCTAAACATCCAAAAACCTAACTCTAGGAGATGAAGCACCAAACTATGGGCCCCGTTTGGGTAAACTGGTACATCAACTTCCCGAGGTCGTAACTTTGGCATATGATCTTCATTTAATGCGCACAATACCTCATTAGAAAGATCTATTCGAGCAATACAACTTTTGAGTGAGAAACATTGGTCCATGAACCCATGTTGCTCCTATGTTTCCCAAAAAACATTGTTTAAGGCCTCAAAACAACGCTAAAAGTTCAAGACCTGAAAAACTGCTAAAAATAGTAAATTGTGCTACAATTAAGGAAACTGAAAAACTAAAAGAAACAATGGTGGGAATCCAAGTGGAATTGGCGAGTGGCCACCAATATCCACCTGAATCATTCCTCTCCCGTTAGGAAGAAATGGTCCCCATTGCGTTGAGTTCCCCCACGAAATGAGGAAACTTCTATTGAACTTGGTCCCTGGTGAGCCACTTGCCCTGGTGAAGGAGTTGGCCTACCTTGACAACTCGATACAGTTGGATCTTCTGCTAGCGATTGTGCTTGATATATGTGTCCATGATCCGATCAGTTTCATCTTGTTCCATGCAATCTATATTTAACTATGTTGATGTGAGTTGTTCTACAATGTCAGATGTGTCTAGTAATGGTGGAAAGTATGGCCAAAGGTAGTCCACATTGAACACTGGGTGCAGGTCAATGAATGGGGGAATGTTGAGCTCAAATGTATTCTCTCCCACAACCTTGGTAATGGTGTAACAAAAATATAGGAGTGGTCTAAGTTTTTGATAGGCTCTGGTAAGGTGTTCATTTTGCAAATGCAACCAGACTTTGTTGCCCACCTAAAATTTGTGTGGCACCCGATGTTGATCATGTCATTTCTTGTACTTGGAATTTGATTTCTCCATAATGTCATGGACCTGCTGACGAATATGTTGGATGTGCTCAATCAAGCTATTTTCCTTATCTGTTTTGGAATCGACATGAGCCAAATCTAACTGAGTAGTTGCAAATGTCATGGCCACATCAATGGGACATAGTGGCTGGAATCCCAAGCCCGCCTAGAAAGGGCTATGGCCAGTCGAGCTGTGGAGAGCCTGGTTATAAATGTGTTGGACATAGGTGAGGTTCTCATCCCATATATGTGGATGCTTTGAGTTGTACATGCATTGAGTGTGTACGATCATCCTGTTGACAACCTCTGTCTGGCCATCAGTTTGGGGATGGAAGGTTGTGGACTTAGTGAGTTTGGTGTCCAGCATCGACCAGAAACTAGACCAAAATATACTGAGGAGCCTGTTGTCCTAATCTAAGATGATAGACTGTGGGATCCTAAAGTGTACCCACACTCATTCAAAGAAGATTTTAGTAGTGGCTTCTGTTGTGATATTTTCTGTTATGAAACCAGCTCAAGAAAAGATAGAAAAGATAGATCAACGCCTTAGAATTCAGCCTCTTCGAGGGGGCAACCTCCTTTACATTACATAAATGAACAATTCTTGGATGATACAAATGAAAAGACCTCCTTTCTATATATAGGAGTCTAAGGGGTCATAACATAGTTAGAGCCGACATAACAATAATAATGTAAGGGCACAATAATAACAATAGTGGGCTTCTATGGGGCACAATAGTAACAATATGGGCACTACATGGGTACATCAATATAATAAGTGGGTTGTACTAATAACAATAAGGGGTTACACTAGTAGTATAGGGGCCTAACATGCCCCTTTCCTTCAAAAGGTGTTGTCCTTAATGCTTGAGTAGTTCTTGATGCTTCTGTATAAAATTCTTGTCGTCCCATGTGGAATCTTCTGCTGGTAAGTACTTCCACCTGATGAGATACGCTAAAATTGATCTATTTCGTAGTTGTCGGGTTCTTGTTTGTGTGACTGCTCCAGGTTCCAATATGATTTTTCCTTCTTCTTCAATTTCTGGCAATATTGTTTGAATTGGGATCTTTTGTAGCTTTTGAATAAGTGGCCAGACTTCTTTGTCCTTCTTCCATTCATCCTTTTCTTTGTTTATCCAATCTAGTTGGATAATAGAAATAGCACAAAACAATGCTTCCACATCCTCATCCTTGAAAAGTCTTCCCATTTGGTAGGGTTGCCATTTTTTAAGTGCATATAGTATTGCCAACATTTCCTTCTCATAAATAGCTTGCTTGAGATGTAGTAGTAAAAATACCCGATCACCTACATCAAAACATTTTTCACTACAATGTTGATCTCCCTGTTGTTTCGTTTGATTTTGCACTGAAGTGGCATTATCCTTTAATAAAAGTTGGAGAACTTGTTGTTGATGCTTGATGTGATCTTTCACTGCTTGATCCTTTTTCTTCTTGATATGTCCTTCTATCTCTAGGTTTGAGGAGTGGTAATTTCTTCCAATCCTTTACAAGATATGGTTGGATTTATTTCTTGATGCTCAATGTGATCTTTCACTTCTTGAACATTTTTCTTCTTGATATGTCCTTCTATCTTGATAGTTTGAGGAGTGGTAATTTCGACCAATGAATTACAAGATATGGTTGGATTCATTTCTTCTTTCTCGATGTGATCTTTTACTTCTTGCACCTTTTTCTTCTTGATATGTCCTTCTATCTTGAGAGTTTGAGGAGTGGTAATTCTTGCCAATGCTTTACAAGATATGGTCTGATTCATTTTTTCTTTCTCTGGGGTGGGGTCCTGGCGTATATCCTCTTCTTTTGATGTTTCTTGATCCTTTTCTTCCTCCTCTTCATATTCTATGTAAAATAATTTCTTCTCAGCACACTTATGACCTTTAGTGCAATTGCTATCACAATTGTAACAAAGCCCTTTTTCTCTTTTTTCTTCCAATTGTTGTGGTGTAACCCTTGTAGGTTGTGGAAGGCTAGGAGAAACAACACTTCCATCTTTATAGTTGTGAGGGGTATGCTTCTTGGTTTCCATAATTTTGCTTTCCACTATGTCAAAAAGATCTTTTACTCTTTCCAATTGTTGTGGTGTTTCTCTAAATAAGATTTTTCTCTTTGTATCCTCATAATATGCTATCATTTCCTCCGTGAAAATTGACCACGTAACAAGTCTTTTACGAGAACAAAGCCCTTTATACCATAAAAATTGATCCGGTTCTAAAT
>APFE031642662.1:0-12541 GCA_000404065.3 Pinus taeda
TACAGGTCTGGTAATGTGAGCACTGGTGCAGAGCAAAGGGGATGATTCAATTAAACAAACACATTTTTTTGGGATTCATGCCAAAATAACTTTTCTTTTGATCCACCCTTGGTGACTTGACTCAAAGGCCAAGTGATATGAGAGAATCCCAACACGAACCTACGATAGAAATTTGCAAGACCCAAAAAGCTGCGGAGCTCTGTTAGAATGGTTGGGGCTGGCCAATCTTACATAGATTGTATCTTGGCTGGGTCCACATGCACATCATAATCATTAATGATATACCCCTAAATAATGAACCTGGATCATACCAAAAGTGCATTTCTTTGAATTAGCACACAATTTGTGTTGTCACAGGGTTTGGAGGACCTATCGGATATGGTGTATATGCTCTTCCCAACTCCGGATGAAGATTAGGACGTCATCTAGGTACACTACCATGAGTGAGTTGGAAAAGGTCCACAAAATGTCATCCATCAACCACATGAAGGTTGTGGGGGCATTCATCAATTTGAAAGGAATGACCAACCTTTCGAAAATGCCCTCCTTGGATTTTAAGGTAGTATTCCACACATTAGAGGCTTCAACTGGTACCTGGTGATACCCATAATTCAAGTCAATACTGCTGAAATATTCCCCCCCTTGAGCTGTTCCAGAAGGTCATCAATCTGTGGGATTGGATACCTATTCTGGATAGTGAAATTATCCAGCGCCTGATAGTCAATACCAAGTCTCCAGGTGTTGTATTTCTTCTATACCAACATGATTGAGCTCCCACAGGGTGATGAAATTGGCCTGATGTTCCCTTTTTGCAACAAATCCAAAATCTTCCTCTTAATTTCATCATTATCTAGAACAAAGAATTGGTAGATCGGTCTGTTGGGTAGTGGCGTGCCTAGGGTCAGATCAATGGAGTCCTTGACCTAACAATGTAGGGGTACCCCTGTGGGTGAGGTGAATATATCCCTGTACTCTTCCATGACATTATCCATCTATTGCTACCATGTGGAGGAGACCTATATAGAGGATGTGGATGTGGCCAAAATCTTATTCTTGCCCTGAGGGAGAATCATAAGAAAGACAAATTTCTTGGTCTAGGAAATGATATTACTATTCTTCATAGAGATCAAAGAGATGGCAGTAGGAGGTGCTACCTCTAGTATCATGTATAACTTATTTCCCAAAGAAATAATGATATTGCGAGGCCTAGACTCATACACAACATGACGCTTCCATAAGTATGGTTGGCCTAATAATACATCACAAACTTCAAGAGGAGAAACCTCACACAATACATCATCTGTAAAGGGCTTGATGCTATAGGGAAGACAACATTATTGGCTGATGT
Source organism: Pinus taeda (assembly GCA_000404065.3). Lineage (NCBI taxonomy): Eukaryota > Viridiplantae > Streptophyta > Pinopsida > Pinales > Pinaceae > Pinus > Pinus taeda. The sequence goes on from APFE031642662.1 coordinate 1,349, forward strand.
GGAGATCTCACTCTTGGTGAAGCCACCCAATGGTGTACGAAAATAGGTGTGATGTGGTCAGTAGGCCCAACTTCTTCAAAAAAATTGTTGAAATGAGGTTCTTTTGGATTTCATTGTTGATAATGAATTGCAGCAAATAACCCTTCACCCACATCTGTGAGTGGAAGAACCACTCCCCCTCTAGATCTTCGGGCTCAATTTTATGGATCTTGGTGGTGGAAATGATGGAATTAGGCTCGACATCAATAATATTCTTCCCTTTGTCATTCTCCTTGTTTTTTTTTTGACTCAGAGTCAGAACATCCATCTGATTTGGAAGCCTTCATCTCAGCCACCAATGAGCTCATCACTCACTTGTGTTGTGAGTGGGGCTCTTATGGAACTCACACCATTTCCCTATGTCCTTCTTTGTCTTTGTCGTGTTTTTCTTTGTTTGTGGCTTTGGAGGGTTGTATTGGGTCACCCCACCTTGGATTTGTAATTTTTTCTATGGTTTGGGGGTGTCTTTACCTTACTTTAGATTCACAGATCCAAAGACTCACTTCTTCTGTTTAAATTTATGCTCGATCTTGACAGCGTATCGATAGGAGACACCAAGCAAGGAGATATCCAGGAACTCCATTTCATCTTGGATGTACTTGTGTAGAAAATTGTGGTACTTAATTACTAAATAATGCTCAGAATGCTTGATACCCAGCTTCGTGCGAAGGGCATGAAAAATATTTGTGAACTCCGACACATCTTGATCCCTTCCTTGCTGCAGCATGATGTATTTATCTTCATAGCTCGTGACAATGTAATATTGTTCCTTGATGGAATCTCAGAAATAATTCCAAGGGGGTGTGGATGAAAACAATGAGTATTCCCTCTCGTCCTTTTGTTCACAATAGGTTTCCCACTAGTCCTTGACCTGGGGGGTAGCTTTGAGGAGTGAAAAGGTAATATTTACCCAATTGGAAAAGTCATGAACCAAAAAATATCCTTCCAACAGATTTAACCATCTATCTACAATGTCTGTGTCTATCTACCCTTCAAATATGGAAATGTAAAAGTTAACTTGTACCTTAAACGGAATGGTGCCTCCATAATGGCTTCTAGATAAAGATGCATCGCCTACGCGTAGTCGCTGAAGGATCTGGGAAAAGTTATCCATCATCGCGTTCCTCTGTCTCTCAAGGGATTCCTCGAGAAATATTTTGAAAGGATATTCTGCTCCCTCGTCTTTCTTTTCTTCCACCATGGGAGCCCATCAGGGTTTACGAGGTTGGTCTTGCAAAAGTTCAACTAGTTCGAGCACTAACTCCTTATACCTTGACCTCGTTGGGGACATGCAAATAAATATAGAGAAAGAGAAGACTTCTATAATACCACTGATCCATACTTATGTAGGAAAAAAAAGTACATATATTAACATAAACACAAAGATGCATTAGAAATAAAATTTCGTTTCATTAATATCAAAGAACTAAAATATTCTTACATACAAAATGGAAATAAACTAGCTTGGGAGATGGTAGCTTACCTATGAGAAGAGATGTGGCAACTACATGCCTCTAAACTGTGATATAATGAAGCTAAAGGGGATTTTTGTTACTAAACAACAAAGGAAAACCCTAAGCAACCAAAACCTTAACTCGTGGATATAAAACACCAAGGGTTTGTGGGCCCCTTTGGGGTTAGTTGGGAAACCAACTTCTGGGGGTCATAACTTGGTCATATGATATCCGTTTGGTGTATACAATACCTCATTGGAAATAATCTTTCCGATTACCGGATAATTTTCCACAGGCCCCTGCCTACGTATTTGGGCTTGATGTGGACCTCAAAAAAAGGTTGTTTAGGGGTCAAAACAACTTTAGAAGTTCATGGCCTAAAAAACCACTAAAAATAGTAAATGCTAATATAATCAAGGAAACAGATGAAACTAACTGGAGGTTTAGGTGGAATAGATAGGTGGCCACCAATATCGACCTAGATCAACTGATAATATACAATCACAATCACCAAAGTAATATTAATATATATAAAAAATATTGAAATACTGATATAAAAATATTTTACAAATATAATATATAAGGGAAGCAAAGACAACAAAGAAAAATAGAAAGACAACTTAGGTGAGATCAAGAAAAATACAAATCAATGATGATGCTTGTGCAATTGATGAAGATATTTAAGAATATATTGAAAAATCTAAGAAATATGTTACTTTTCTTGACATGTAGGAAGTGAGACACTTTCTAAGATATATAGTCACGACCATAATTAAAAACATATTGATCTTATTTTGCGTTCATCATTATAATGTCATATTTTTCATAATATACTTTAAAACATTATTAATAATGCTCCATAAAACCCATGATTAACCTCTAAATCCTCTAGGTCCAAATTAACCCCCTAAGTACACCTTAACCTCATTCCCCTAAGCCCTTAAACCCCTAACCCCTAAGCCCTTAACTGCTAACTCCTAAACCATTAAACATTAATAACCCCTTATCCCTAATCCCATAAAATAATTAACCCCTAACTCGACCTAACACCTTAATTGACCCTAACGAAAATAATCAAATAATATTTCTAGTCCACATCATGATGACAACATAGTTCAAAAAACTCCCAAAAGAATATTATAAAACACATTTACATAGAAATATAATACAATTTACAATACAAAGACATACAATATAAAATACAATATACATATAAACATTTACAAAAATAATCTACAATACAAAGGCATATAATAAATAACTTACAAATGGATGATATTCATGTCCACCTTCAACATTTCCATAGTATCTACAATGCTTTTTAGCTGATTTTATTAGAATTCTCCTTAGCCTCAAGCCCTTGCAATTTATACAAGGGAAATAATATTTTCGATCCTCAGAAGCCCTCGATGTCGATCGCTACAGATATCCTTGGTCTCCTTAAGGAATGTTATGTGACATTTTTTGTCACCAAACTTTCAGTGATTATTTTGTTTAAAAATTAACCTCAAAATAATCCTACAACCTTTCAAACCAATCACAACTAATATATCTAACAACTATGTCAAAGTTATATGATGTTAGGGCTTCTATATATATATTATAATCACATAATATAATATTAATATTAATATATTATAGATATTAAAATTATTATATATTAATTATATATAAATAATATTATATTTAATTACAATATTAATATTATATTTATTTTAATATTTAGTAACTAAATCTTGAAAACGTGCTCTCAGAGGGGGAAGCAAGCTCATGGCTAGGGTTTTGTTCGAATCACTGTTCTGAATCACAACAGGTCTTCCTCACTGATGACACAACCAATATCACTATATACGCACTGTTAGACTAATCACACAATAGATGGGGCCTCGTGGAGGGGGGGGGATCAACCAAATCCTTCAAATCGATCCTCACAAGAGTGAACAATACATCCTTAGCACCATCATCCTGATCAGGACTGCACAACGAGAAAACACCAAAATCCACAACACTTGGGGCTCAATGGTAAGCATGAATGAAGGGGCATTGTGCTCCCGAAGGAAGCTAAAAACCCCAAAGTGACCTTCCCCAGCAATCGGCTTGAGAAATCCTTCTAGCTTATGCAAGACCATGCCATCATTTGTAAATTTATGGGTATGTGGCCCAGTGAAGTAGACATCCTTAGACGGATCCATGAAAAATGGCAAAATCTTTGAAGACCTTGAGGATCAAAAGAAAATCCTAGACAAAGCTCCCTATTTCATGAATAGTGTGGGGATATTCATGAGACACTAGTGATATGAAATTGATCGAAGAAAAGCAATAAGGTATTACAGACTCATGTGCATGGATGTGCCTATGTTACTTTATGAAACAGATCGATAAGATTGCAAAATACATAGACACTGAAGCTGTTAGAGAAAACACAACAGGAAAAACATATAAACACAACAAGTTTAATAAGGAGTTCACCCAATACTCCTAGGCTACGTCTCTCGGTCCAGCCTTCAGTGGTGGCCTCCTTATTATGTTTTCAAAGCAGAGCTTTTACAACAGTGAGCTCAATTTGAGTCTCACTCAACATATAGAAATCAACAAGATTGTACTTGGATTCCCAAAGTCTCTGGAGTACATAGACTCTCTTTACTGATTTTCAACCTCTTATGGGTCACAATGGTATGAGTCCAATCTGAGACTCAATACATACAGGCATTTACAGAGGAGTTCGCTTGAACCTCTCAAGCCTTTTCTGGAGTATACAGACTCTCTGACTCTCTCTGTCTCTATCTCTGACTCAATGCTGCCTTTGCTCCTGCAGGTTAGCTCAAGTTCTTCTCTCTGTTCTTTGCTCTCAGCTTTCCGCTTCTAACTTGTTTCTCTCTCTGTCAGTTCGTGGCTTTAAATCCAATCGGCTTTTTGATTGTTCATTTTCGCTTCTCGGCTTTCTGGTTCCCTTACCTCTGTCCATTTGAATTCCTCTATTCCGCGTCATCATCACTTTATAATGCCTCATAGGGAGGTGGCCACTTGTTTCATAACGAACCAAGTGTCAGTTCTCTTGTACGTTTTCAAAACGATCGTTTATTTTGTTAACTCCAAGAGTGCCCATGAAACACATCCTTCTGCCAACGAATTGTCCACATCGAACTTCAAATCTTATACAACTCTATCTATTTACCTCGTAAGGTCCGGTCATCCATTGGAACACATTTATGCTGTCACTTTGGAGCCTCCAGATCCTATGGTCTTCGTCCATATCGGGCGGGTAAGTAACATGATGTTTACCCGTCTGATGTGAGCGGTTTTCTCTCTCTTCTGTCGGATGTGTGGCACCCATTGTGTGGTATCGGACGGGACTCAGTTGAAACCCCTTACTACTCGAAACCCTTATGATATGCTGCCGGTTTTTGTGGGCCCCGCTTCTGACGGAATTGGTGCAAAATCTGTTGCATTTCATGATTTTCAGGTCTAGACATTCGGGGCTTTTCCTTCTTTGAGGGGTTTGCCCTGCGATATGCATATCAGAAACTACCCCTGTTTCTTGAAATGACCTCCCATTCTGCTAATTCGTGACAACGCATGTTATCGTGGGCGATGGTCTGCGCGCTTGACCGAGGGTCCTTGTTGCACATTCTCCATGAGCCATCTTTCTTTCTCACCAAGACAATTGGAGACCCACATGGTGATGTGCTAGGTCTTATAACCCCTTTCTCGAGCAGCTCTTGTACATGCTTCTTGATTTCTGCATTCTCTAAAGTGGACAACCTGTACATTCCGATGTTAGGCAATGGAGCATCTTGCTACAAATTAATATCATGTACTATTTCCTTTTGGGGTGGTTGACTTTTAGGTTCTTGAAACAGTATATCATATTCTAAAACAACTTTTTCTAAATCAGCTTGCTGTTTAGCATTACAGCCGTCAAACATAATGGTTTTATCAGGTTTCCTTTCCTTTACAACCATCAGTAAAAATTGTTTGCATGAATTTACAATTCTTTTCATCTGCCCTGAGTTTATGAGAGTATAATTATTCTTGAGTTTATGAGCTCTTATAATGTATTCAATTCCATCTTTAACGAGTTGATACTTGTTTTCAGCTCTATAGAAAATGGCTTTCCTATCATACAAGTAAGGACTTCCTAAAACAATTCCACATATATCCAAAGGAACTATATCTAACTCAACCTCATCTACAAATGCTGACCCAAAAGAAAACTTGAGTTTACATTGTCTAGTCACTTGTAGCTTTGCTTTATCACATAACCAACCTAATGGATATGGCTTCTTGTGAGGTGTAGTTAGTAATTCCAGCTTCTTTGCAATTGCTTCTGAAATTAAATTTACTTGTGAGCCACCATCAAACAAAGTATCAATCTTTTGATGCTTGGAAATAACTCGAATATGAAAAAACTCAAGCCTTTTCCTCTCATTTTCTTCATTATCAGTAGATTGTGCAGAATTACTAGTAGATGCTTTAGAATTTTTACCTTTTATACCTGTGGCTGCGATTGTTGTTTCATCTCCTGAGTCTCACCACAAATCCTTTTGAATAGCTGCAACAATATTCTTATTTTTTCCATTGAACTTGTTGGGTCTCAGCTCCAGATGTAGAATCCAGTAGTTTTCATCTTCATGTCCATCCTTCTTGCAGTGAGTGCACGAAGGCTTGGTATTTTGTATAGCATTTGTCTTCCTCTCTTTCCATTTCTGCTTTTTCTTTTCCTTGTTTTTTCTTGCAGTGGGTTAGATGATCCCCCAACTTCTGGGTTCACATTCTTGCCTCTAGCCTCTAGATGTGTAGCCTGAACTGATACCTCATCTATGCTAGTAGGATTAAACATGAGAATGGTGTGCTTTAAATAGCTGCGTAGACCACCTATATACTTCAACAGAGTTTTAGGTGAGTCTAAAGAAATTCCTAGAATCAAAGCTCTTTTTCTAAATTCTTGAGTGTAACCTTGTACACTTTGCCCTTTTAGTTGGCGAAGAGTTTGCCAGCTGATCATGGCTTGTTGCATATAAGCTAGTGGATAGAATTGATTTTTATTTGCAGAAACAAATTCACTCCAAACAGAAATAATTTTACCATGCTTCTTCATGTCATCTTGTGTCCTGCCTTCCCACCATACCAAGGCAATGCCTCCAAGGCGTAGGCTAGCCAGCTGAGTCTTACTTTTGTCTGAATCAATGCTCTGCACCCTACAATACACATAAATCTGTCTAATCCAAATATCTAGCTGTTATCACTCAGGTTGTTCCCTGCTTCCTAAAGGGAATACGACCGAGGTAACCAATGACCAATCTTTTAGTTACAGGTCCTAGCCTACCTGCAACCAGAGAGGGCTCTCTCTTTATAGTTTAGCTTTGTTTGATGAATGTTTTTAGGCTAGTTATGATGCACTGTTTGTTTTGAATTTGGTGGGTTGGTGAATTCAGATAGAACTGAGATACCGATTACAGGACAGTTTGTTCCATTGGGCAATGGAGTTGAGGTAGTTGTGCTTGTGAAAGTGGATTTATAAAAACACAGTGTTGCTGCAGAGCAAGTTAGGCATATGTGAAGCAATTTATCAGATTTGTTGATGAAATTATGGAATTAGTGAGTGAAAGGCAATTAAGAATCTTTCACTATGCTAAATGAAGAAACATGAAGGTATTGCTTAAGAGCAGTTAAGAATTCTTAAATAGTATTCAGCATGACAGGAAAAGTTCAGACATAAGCAATTAAGAATCCATATCTGTGGCTAATCCAGAAGAAAACATATTTAGAAATAGAGATTGAGCATAGGGTGTTTGAAACAAATCCTAGGCTATTCTTTTTCTCTACTCACTAAGATTATGAAAACATAAGAGTGATGAAATACACAGGAAACACATACACAGTTAGGAGAAACTTATTGATTCAGCACATGACACAGGAATTCTGCAACAAAATAGGGCTTTACATATCCATCTTCAGACAACGTTGGAACCAGAAATCTCCATCAGCAAATTTTATTATCAAAATTCTTCAGAATACAACAGAGCTCTTCAGAAAGAATTCCACTACAACCGACCCTCAATGCGTTATCGGAGGGGATATATATACAAACATAGGGTATAAAATATCTTAGTAGAGAGTTATGGTGCAATAAATTGCACCACCAAATCTCTTACAAAAAGTAAATGACAACATAAATATAGCTTTTAATGCTGAGATAGCCGATATTTTTCTGTCAGACAGATTTAAATTTATGGCTCTGGAAGGTAGGCTGTAGCTGTGCCTTTAACTCTGCGTTGATTTAGCCTGCTGTTTGGGTGCATTGCTGAGTCACCTGTACGACCACTTGATGTACCTGTATGTTGATCTGCCTGCTGACCTGCCTGCTGACCTGTAAACTCTGATTTTTCTTCAAAAAAGGCAAAAAGTAAAGTGGCATTATCTGGGCAAAATCTCCAGCATTGCTTGCCACCAATCAGCTGGGGGTAGCTGATGCCTCCTCATTTTTATCACTGTTTCATCTGCCTCTGTATGTCTGTAGAAATTGGGAGGCACCTCAAATAGATGATTTATTTCATGTTCAATGAAGAATAGATTTTCCAGCTTGTCATAGAGGGTTTGTCCAGAGGGAGGCCCTGCGTCTTCTGTGGAGCTGCTGGATGCAGTGATCTGGTTTTCAAAATAGTTGTTGATCCTTGTCATATACTGATTATATGACAGCAGCTGCCCTGTGCCAGTCACTAGGCTTGGCAGTCCTTTGTCCTGTAGAATAGCCATCTTAGCTCTAAATTCATCTATTTCTGCCTTCATCTCCTGACACTTCCTCTCCAATGTCTGAGCAAAATTCCTCAAGGTAAATACCTTTTTGGCTGTGAGGATTGTATCTATTCCGCTGCTTATTTGTAGAGCATCCAGTTCCTCTCTGGTGTGGCTATTCAGGAAATGAATCATTTTGGTGGCCTGCTCAGGCATTATTCCCAGGGCTGTCCTGGCTCTCTGAATCTCTACATGAGCTATTTCTATTAGCTCCACTTGTTCAAAAATTGCTTGAATGGACCTCCATTGGTCCTGTATGGATTGGCCAATTTTGGCCCAAATAATCTTTTTGATTTCTGCTAGGGTTTTACCTAGCATCAACTCCTTTTCTAGAGCTTTCACTTTGGCCTCCAAGGCCTTTATTTCTCTCTGCTTTTCTGCCACTGTCATCTTTGATTTGTCATAACTGGCCTCCAGCTTGGCCAGTTTTTCCTTGGCAGCATTTATTTCAGTGACTTGAGTTTCCAGCTCTTTAACAACCTTCATCAACTCCTCCATGCCCATGCTGGATTCTGCTGCTGCTGTTGCTTCTACTGTTGCTCCTGTTGCTGATGTAGCTGTAGTAGGTGCTGGAACAGTAGGAGGAGCTGCTGCTACTTGTGTTGGAGGGGCAGGTTCAATATTTGTTGAAGTTTGAGGGGGATGGGAGACTGATTCCCCTTGCTTGTCCTGCAGAGATTTCTCTAATTCTGCCTCCATTTGTAGTATCCTTTGGTTCATGACCAGTAGCAGCTCCATGGCATTATCCACCTGCTTCTCTTGTGCTAGCTCTGCTGTTTCAGGATGGATGGTAGGAGGCAATTTTGCCTGTCTTCTCAATGCAGCAATATCATCCTCTTTCTTCTTTATAAGGGCTTTAACACCCTTTGGGTCCTTTGGGTCATGTCCCAAATCTACAATTATATCCTCCAGAGTCTTTATTCTGTTATCTTTTGCAGAGGAGGACAACCTTTCATAATCAAGCTGCCTGTTGGTGTTTTTTAAGGCTTCTTTTAGCTGATAGTCCAGCATTGCCCTGTCAGCAAGTGTTGCATACACCATCTCCCCAGTCTGTTTGTGCAGCTCAATCTGATCCATGGGGTGTATGTCTTTAGCAAATACCTCTAGGTTTGTCCTGTAGTAATCTGCTGTGGTCTTTAGATGTGGGACTTTGGGCTTCAGATGAGTGAAGATCATCTTTTCTTCTTTTAGATCATAGGAAACCATTAATCTTTGCTTTTTGGCTGGGGTTGTATTCAGGAATTTCTCATAGAGCTGCACCCTTAACAACTCATTTTGTGCCTTGATCTCCTTGAAGCCCTCTTTGACTGTGGCTGGATTTTTTCCCTGTTGTCTGGAGGAGGACACCTCTATGGACTACTGCTGGGCCTGTTCTAGCTGAAATGAGCTAGTGGCAGTCTGTTGGCTTGTTTGCCTTTCTTTGCTGTGGCTTTCTGCCAGCTCTTCACTTATATCTCCTTCTTCTGTCTCAGGGTCTGTCCTCGGCCTCTTGGCCTCCAGTTGTTGTGATGACCCTGTTGGAGGTGTGACCTCCTCCCTGTCTCTCTTTTTTCCTCTCTCATCATTAAGAGGGTTCTGCAATACTGGGTTTTGTGTTTGTTCAGTTTGCTGTGGAGGGGCCTGTTCTGGCTGCTGGTCCTTTGATGTACTAGGCTGCCCTGTCCCTACCTCTTGTTGTTCATCCATATTATCCTTTCCCTTTGCTGTAGTTGTTGTTGCTGGAGCTTGCTGGATGTCCTGTGCAGCTGGAGCAGTAGAGGTGCCTTCTCCTGCTTGGACTGGTTTCTTAAATAAGACCTGTTGACAAGAGTCTAAGTCAAGAGTTTTTTCCAATTCCTTTACATTTTGCTCCATTATTTCTTCCTGAGTCAATTCCTCTACTATTGACTCAGGCACCCATTCATCTTGATTAGCAAAGTGTTTTATTTGAGGGATTGGGCAATGCTTATAGGCTAGCAGCATATATTTGACCCTCCTGGCACTGATGAAGCCTTCAGGGTCATAAGGGACCAACCATAAGCTTCTCTTGAGTTTGAGCTGTTGTCCTAGTATTTGGTCAGCTTCTTGCCAACCATCTTTTTTGTTCATAACAAATGGGCCTAGGTGGTCCCTGAATTTTAGGTTGGCTTTCTTCTTTGCACTGTGAAAGTGTGTTAGATCAGAGTTTATTAGTTGTCTGTAGTACTCCAGGGCAAATAGCCTCATAGGGACATATTTTGGGAGCCTCTAGGGACAGAGCTCACAACCATAAATTCTGATGACAGTATGGTTTTGGTAGAGGTACCAATCACCAATTTTGTAGCTTCTGGATAGCTGCAATATTTTCTGCATATCCTTGGACAATTTGATAGGAGGGGTCCTCTTTAAGAGGCATGTGACTGGATACACAAACTGATCAATGAACTCACAGTATGAGTAGGGGGAATTATGGAGAACGAGGAGATCAAGAGGCAGATTCAGGAGCTCCTGCAGAAAGGTCACATCCGTCCGAGTTCATCGCCCTGCGGGAGCCCGATCGTGTTGGTACCGAAGAAGGATGGGACTTGGAGACTCTATATTGACTATCGGGCGCTGAAAAAGATCACTGTCCGTAATAGGTACCCGATCCCACGAATTGATGACCTCCTAGAGCAACTAAAGGGGGCGAAATATTTCTGCAAGATCGACCTGAAGTCGGGATATCACCAGGTACCAATCGAACCCTCCGATGTGTGGAAGACTGCCTTCAAATCCAAGGAGGGCCCCTTCGAATGGTTGGTCATGCCTTTCAGATTGACGAATGCTCCTGCAACCTTTATGAGGCTAATGGATGACATCTTGCGGCCATTCACCAACTCCTTTGTAGTAGTATACTTGGATGACATTCTGATCTTTAGCCAGAGTTTGGAAGAGCACCTTCCCCACA
>APFE031642662.1:18480-29560 GCA_000404065.3 Pinus taeda
GGGGTTGTAGCTCCCTTCCAGGAGAGACTGGAAAACAAGAGAGAGTTGTAGCTCTCTGCAGGTTGCAACCTGCGTACTGGTAAAGGACTGCACAGTACAAGACCATTGTAAAAGGAGTTTCTAATTTGAAGAAGATAGAGACATATTGCAGCAGGTGGTTTTCACCCACATTGGGTTTCCACCTTATATCTGGTGTTCTTTGATGTGACTGTCTGTCTTTCTTGTTCATGCTCATTATTTTATGGTACTGATATGCAAAAATAATTCAAAGTATAAATAAGGAAGAATTGTTAAAAGGACTAGATAATAATGATTCACCCCCCCTCTCAGTATTATTTTCAACACTGTACTGGTGCAGTCTTATACCAGTACGCGGGCTTCTACCTGCAGAAGGCTAAAACCTTCTCTTTTCTTCCAGGGACCACGTTTCATAAATTTTCAGACTGGATCCATAGATACAAGGCAATACAATCATTAACTCTGAATCACCCAACAACTGAATCACTGAAACCCTGTCATCAAAACACAGTCACCAGAATACAGACCAGAGCCCAGAACTCTGCAACAACCACTAGAACCAATAGCAACTTGAAATATCAAATCTCATAATGTATACACTACTTGACTATGTCAAACCAGCGTGTACACGCACTTTCACCAGAGAGAACCCACATACAGATCTGAAGATAATTACTTATATCTTCGCTGCAATTACCTACTTCAGATATACCCATACCATATGATATAAAGGATAAAACATGCATCAACATTCAGATCTATTCATGATCATACCATATAATGATAATACATTTTAGTCTTCAAGATCCCATTCCATCAACCTTTATCAATCGCATAGGAGCCTCCTTGATTCAGATCATGCCAAGCATTACAAACCCATAACCAGTAAACTAGATCTCACACTTCATCGGATATTCATCATTCACACACTTGCACTTCTTGGCCTAATGGTCTTCTCCTTATATAGGTTTAGGCCTCTCTCAATACCATGGTCCAAAACCACGTAGAACCAATACCTTGGACCCAATACCCGAGGTCAACACTTCGGACCAAATACCATGGACTAATACCAAAATACCATGGACCAAATACCACAGACCAAAACTTAGTTTTCCAACATGTACATGTCTTTCCTTCTTTGAACCTGCGTGTGTACGTATACGTGCCTTTTGTTCTGATAATCCACGTGTATACACACTTTAATCAAGATTAACCTACGTATACCTCTCTCTGATCATTGATTCTTTACTCTTTACCTACTACACTATGATCTGTCATCTGAGTGAGTTTCCATCAAGGACAACACCTGTATCATAATGCCAACACTAATGTGTATGCTTGATGTCATTCCTTATATTGATGAGTTACCCAAGTATGATCAATATGATGATGATTATGTTGTTGAAATAGAGGTTGACTCTTCAAGGAAATCAATGACATGTTTTTGGGAGGAAAAAGTTCAGTAAAGCAGCTCAAATGTAGCACTTAACCTATACATATTAATCATGACAATAATGAAGAAAATACATAAAATTTTAAAGCAAGTGAAAGGTATTTGCCTTTATGTTTTACTTCATTTCAATTATGGAGAGAAAAATTTCCTAAGATTAGGAATTAGTAGTCTTTCAATTTTAATATTGAGCATGAAGAAGACATTGAACTTCTTGATTAAGACTCCGTACCCTTATGTTTATGCTCATTTGAAAAAATAAGAGAAACTATAAGTAAGAAGATAAGCGAGTTGTAAACAACATAAATGGGAAACCTTCTCATGAATTGGTTGAGGAGGTCTCTTGTGATATGGAAGCTTCTTTCACTCCAGAATTCCAGCCACTGAGTTACATTGAGTTTCAAAGCACAGATGAAAGTTTAGAATCTGAAACATATTGTTAATCAAAGTAGGATAATTCTGTACCTTTAAGTTTTTATTCATTTCAGTTTTTGAAGGAAAATTTTGATTATATCTCTGAAGAAAAGAATGGCAAGCTTATAGAAAATCATGTAGTCTAATTGGAACCAATGTATGACAAGTTGCAACAGTCCTCTCAAGTTCTCCATGATCAAATAACTGGTGTTTTGGATGATATATGTGATTAGATTCCTTCTCCATTAGCTAACTATGACATTAAAAATAGATATGATAAAAAAATTATCAAGAAACAACTTGATTTATTGTCTTGTTCAGTAGGAATATCCTTACAAAGCTCATACAAAAACTTGCAGTCATATCAGGAGAGTAATGAAGAAGAGTCTTATCTTGAGCTTGATCATTAAGAAAAATTAGTCATTCAAAAGTTTCAGGATCCTTTTGCTAATTTTCTTCAGCCCTCAAGGGATATGAGTTTTCTTATATTTATGGATCATGTAAACACATTCAGTGGACACTTGGAGTGGCATATCTTTTGTTTTTTCTGCCTGCTTAAGGAAAGTGTCAGCATGATTCAAGTAAGTAGCCATTTGATGGATTGGTTACATTAGGGGGATCATTTCAAGTGATTGTATATATATCTTCAGCAAGTGGGCAATTATCATCAAGATTTGGAGCCTGAGGTGAAGGCCCTAATATATCGATGGTTTGCTGCCATAAGTAAGTTCAGTTAGTAGTCAGTTTTAGAGTTAAGTCAGTTCAGTTTGTCGGTCAGTTTTCAATTTGGTCTTTTTGTTTTTGACTCCATGCCTAATGGATCATGCTACTTGGTCTACGGTGTTCTTAACACCTCCTAAAGGAGATGCCATCCCCAATTGGAGCCAATGTTAGTTTCTGCCAGTCCTGCCAGTCACTAGTGATCAAATGCGCTCTTTTAAAGGTTTTGTAGGGTCCTAGGTCAAGTTTTTTATGGTTCCAATAGGTATTCAAATAAAAAACTTTGATCATTGGTTGGTGTGTCTAGGTCAGTGCTACTCCCTTTAGCATTCATGTTTATCATTATTCATCGTGTCATGTTATTTTTCAAGAATTACAGGTCATGCATCAATCAAATAATCATATAGGTCTTGGTCTAGGTCTTCACCTATTTTGTCATCATCATGTCAATTTTAAGTAAAAAGAGCTACGTTTATTGTCTTGAGTCCTCATATAAAAGGACTTAGCATCTTACGGAGAAAATGTAATAAAGGTAAATGTAATACTTTAGTTCATAAAGATTTTTCTCCAGTAAATGAGGTATGATGCCATGTCATGACATATGCCAAAAAAGGTGTTTTGAGTTTTAAAGGATCTTTCAAGCATTTCTTTCGCTCATCTAATTTGTATAGAGCTCCAATTAATCATTGAAATCCTTCCAAGCAACCTCAACATTGATTTCCACTCTCAAAAGGTGATTGGCACCCCTCCAAAGCTCCACGCTACATTTTTAGGCAACTACGCCTTGTTTTTGACCCTTCGCTACTTTTTCACTTATAGAGGCAAAGAATACATCTCCAGAGGTTTTATTTGGCCAATAAAGGTTCCATCAGTATATTGACAAGTAAGTTAAAGCTCTTGTCATCTCCTATCAACATTTATTTCATCATTTCATTGGAGAAACCCTTTCACAGTCCCCACATTACGTTTTTGGTGGGTGAGCTCCATAGTTTGGGTTGCAAGCAAATATACCTAGTTCCCTACACATTTTACCCTTCCCCACACTCAAACACACTTCCCCTGGCTTTCCTTATCCCTCCTCCCTCATTCCCCTAAAACCTAGAGCTAGCCCTAGTCAATACGCTACGTTTTTGGCATAAATTATGGTTAGGATTGTGTTTTAATTCCTACCACTCATTCCTTTACTCCTTATCTGATTTTTCACTTCCCTGATCTTCCCAACACACCTCTATACCTCCCAAGTTTTTCTTACTAAGATATCTCCTCCCTAAACCCTCTATCCTCTTACCTCAAGACACTAAGCCTAATCCCCTGTTTTCCTAAGTAAAACTCTACTTTTTCCCCTTTCATCCATCTAGGGTTTTGCTATGCAAATTGAAATGATGGAAAGTGAGAAGAAGACATATAATAAAGGAGGTGAGATGTCTAAATTTGAGCCAACTCACACCCATGATATCAATGCTTCACCATTGATCAAAAGGTCATGTGAAGAATTGGGTTGCCTAGGATTTTGTGAGCAAATTCAGCAAGTGGGATACCATGCCAAGTTGACAAGCCTCTTTGCCACTGAACTGAAAAGAGGAAAAACCACAATATCAAGGATAGAATTCATCATATCAAAAAACATGATTGGCATAATTTTTATGGTTTTGAGGTCATTTACCACACATAGGGACAATCTTAGTTCAAAATCTGTTTCTGAACTAAGGAAGATGAATTTAACTAAGTGAAAGAGGTTTTTGTCAATAATATACCAAGGAACAAAAACCTTTTTCAAGTTTTACACAAGTATCATAGATTGGAAGATATGCAACTTTCTTGGTGACATATTTCAGAAAATCAAAATTTCCCAAGTTAATTTCCCATTTTAGTCATGATTTTGTGGAAAACATTACGAGAAAATGAAAATGAATTACAAAACTAGAGAGAGTTTTTTATTCACAATATTATTATCTACAAAAACCTCTCCCATTTTTGAAAAAGTTTGATGGTTAGAGAGTGTTATATACCTAGGGGGATAATATGGGGTACAAATGGAGGTACCCAAGGGAATAATGTAATAATGGGATGGACCATAGTAATAAATAAGGTGGTTAACCCGTATTATGTAAGGGACCACAAGTAGTTAGTAATAATGTAATGGGCCCATGGTATTAGATAAATTGTATTGAGGGAACCATGGTAATGACCCATGGTATTGTATGTATGAGGCCTATATAGAGGCTAGAGATTCCACATTAAGAGATGTTAAGGAATATTGTATGAACAGGCACATGGCTTGGGGAGTGTTCTCCTTCTTTAAGGAGTGAATATATGGTGTTGCCCTACCGTAAGGGTTTGATCAATAAAGAATCATTTCATATTATTCTTGGGTTTATTTCTATTATCTTATATTTTTAGATTAGATCTATAACAAGTGGTATCAGAGCTATAACAAGATTTGGTTTATTTGTATTGTCTTATATTTTC
The DNA here is from genome assembly GCA_000404065.3 of Pinus taeda. NCBI lineage: Eukaryota > Viridiplantae > Streptophyta > Pinopsida > Pinales > Pinaceae > Pinus > Pinus taeda. The sequence goes on from APFE031642662.1 coordinate 23,552, forward strand.
ATATTAGATCTATAACAAGTGGTATCGGAGCATTTCTTGGGCAAAAGTGTAGATGTTTTTTTTTTTTTTGCAGGAACTTTCTGGGGCGGCGAGTTTGCAGATTAGATATATACATTTTGAGGCACAATCTTCAAAATATAATTACATATCTAGATTCTTTGTGAAAATATACTCGATTTAAAAAAAAAAAAATGGTCGAATCGGAGTTCAGATGAAAGAGATATTGCTGATCTAAAAATCAGTGGTGTTGCAGACATTTTTTCGGGGCAACGCGTTTGCAGCGCAGATTTGTATGTTTTGGGGCAAAATCTGCAAAATCTAATTGCAGATATGGATTCTTTGTGAAAAAATACCCGATTTCAAAAAAAAAGCGGCCTAATCGGAGTCCCCATGAAAGAGATATCACTGATTTAAAAATCAGTGGTGTTGTAGACATTTTTCAAGGCAACGATTTTGCGGCGCATATCTGAACATTTTGGGGTACAATCTACAACATCTAATTGCATATCTGGATTCTTTGTGAAAAAATACCCAATTTCAAAAAAAAAATCAGTCGAATCAGAGTTCGGATGAGGGAGATATCGCTGATTTAAAATCAGCTCTTTTTTCATTAACTTTAGTGACGACGGGAGAGTTGTAGCGCAGATCTAGAATTCCGGTACCTAGATCAGGATTTCTACCACATGAGAAGATGCAGAAAGGTTGCTCCATTTCCAAAAAAGGTCATAATAGGGATTCTGAGCAATATTGATGGAATTATGGCAATTTCAAATTTTCACCAAGTAAGTGAATTTCGTTCAACACACTCTTCATGACGTCTCTAGATTTTACAGGAGAAGATAATGGTCCTACTATTGAAGAACACATAAAAACAGAAAATAAAGTATGGGGGAAACATTGGAGATTTTGGGTAGTGGCTAAATTTACAGATGAAGCGGCCACATGGTGGGGATTACTTAACCAAAAGAAGTGTTCCAACCTGCTTGATGAAGAATTTGAAAAATTCATTTTAGACAGATGGTCTCATGCCAGAAAACAAGATAATGAGAAACATGTGAGGTTATATTTTACTAGTATTTCCTTATTGTAGGATCATGGATTGATTCAGAAGGAGAAGATCATTGTGTCTATAAATCCTAGTTGTAGGAATAATTTTATCAATGTTAATTTGGCAAAAACATTGTAAGTTCCAGCCAAACATATTGAAAACGCACTCATTGATGATGAGGATGTTCAAGTTTATAAGGATTTGAAGTTTTATATGGATAAGTATGTGTTGCATGGTGATTTTTATACTTCAGATATGGATAACATGGATGTTGTTTTGGGATATCATTGGATGGAATCCGTAGGTACTATCAATATTAATGTGTAGAAGAAATTCTTGAAGTTCTAATATAAAAAGAAGAAAATTACATTGCAGGATATTTCCATTAAAACCCAAGCAGAGACTATGGAGGCAGAAGCACAAAGCTCTAAGGACACTTACACAACAAATGATGAGCAGTTGATGGTCGACAATTAAACACAAACAGAGGTTGAAGCATAAAAGGTTACAGGTGCTGACACATCAGATGAGGGCTCAGTGGTTGAAGTAATATTGGAAGATAAGACACCACAGCAGGGACCACAACATGCACCAGATAACAGTCAGGCTCCAATAAGAGGTGAATTAAAGAAAAAGACACCATGGGTTAAAACTTCAACATATCATCACCCACATCACCCTGCAAGAAAACAACCAACAAGATGGCAACCAATTAGCCATAAGGACAACAACCCCCGAATGACAGATAGAGAGGAGCAAAGATCCACATACCACATATCAACATAGAAGAGCTGCCAAGGTGAACTTCCATCTCAAGTGAGCGAGGCACTAGCGAGATCGAGGGTTCACCTTTCTCTTAGATGGCTAGATGCATGTGCATGGTAACAATGGACTAATCTTTTGAGTAGATCTTATTATTTGTATTATTCCCATGTTTCGGGGATGAAACATGCTAAGGGGGGGTGGAATGCTATATACCTAGGAGGGATAATATGGGGTACAAAGGGAGGTACTCAAGGGAATAATGTAATAATGTGATGGGCCATAGTAATAAATAAGGTGGTTAACCTATATCATGTAAGAGACCACAAGTAGTTAGTAATAATGTAATGGGCCCATGGTATTAGAGATATGGTTTTGAGGGAACCATGGTAATGACCCATGGTATTGTATGTATGAGGCTTATATAGAGGCTAGAGACTCCACATTGAGAGATGTCAAGGAATATTGTATGAACATGCATATGGCTTGGGGAGTGTTTTCTTTCTTTAAGGAGTGAATGTATGGTGTTGCCCTACCGTAAGGGTTTGATCAATAAAGAATCATTTCATATTATTCTTGGGTTTATTTCTATTATCTTATATTTTTAGATCAGATCCATAGCAAGTGGTATCAGAGCTATAACAAGATCTGGTTTATTTGTATTGTCTTCTATTTTCATATCAGAAAGTGCTCTGATACCACTTGTTATAGATCTGATACCACTAAACTTAATTTCACTAAACTTCCCTCTAAGAGGGCATGATAGTGCAAAATAAAATTGTAGGAAAATAAACAAATATAATGTTAAATAATCAACAAAATACCAAAAGGCTTCATTGCATAGTAGTTGTCATGTGGTCAATACTTTAACAACCCCATCTTGAAGCCAAATAAACAAATTTAATATTAAGTGGTCAACAGAAACCCAAAAAAATCATTGCATGCTAGTTGTTCTATGGCGAATGCTTTAACAACCCCAACCATTAATCTTATGTTAAACAAGAATTCTTACCATTAATTTCACTTCTATAATTGACATATATGAGCGATTAGGTTTCACTACCATCCTCCCAAAGGTGTAATAAACAACATATAAAGTGTGTTGGAGAATGTGCAACCAAGCTGGGGCACAAAGAGATAGACCAAAATTAGATTATTTAATTTTTATATCATCTTTATATAGTTGTCATATATATATTTTTTAGATTCTCTCTCTAATTATGTATAAACCTGTAATATATTTATTATATAATTAAACTATTAACTAATAAGTCATTAAAAACATATACATACATAAGAAACAATGTACCAACTAATACACAACTCCTTGTCTTAAACTTACTTTTAACATGTCAATATGTAACCCAATATCCTTCTCTAAATTATCTTCATATAGGAGGAAGGACAATGTTAGAAGAAAGGCTCTCCTTATGCTAAAGGAAAGTATCACTTTACATGTACTTTCTCCCCTTGTGCCCATTTATCCTTTGGGAATCTTACAAGTGCACTTGTTTTCAATTGACATTTCAATAGAGTTATGACTTTATTCTAAATAGTTTAAAATAATGGATTCATATTAATGCATATCAATTTAATAAGGAAAAGAGAGATATGGTTCAATGTAATTTTGATGTGCGAGGAAGTTAAATTAATAGAATAAAATAGGTTGTACAAATAAAAATAATAATAATAGTTATTAATGATTATGTTCATTACATATGAATAGTTCAATATGATAATAAAATCCATGCAATCGGCCAATATTCAAAGAGAAACGAATGAAATCAATCATGTCAAAAAATAAGACACCTACATCAAACTTGTATCTATGTATGCTTCCTATGGCTGTAGCAACGAAAGAAAAGGTTCAGACACACCACCAACACCAACAGAAAGAAAAGGTTCGGACACACCACCACACCAACACCAACAGAAAATTTATCCTAGTTGAAAATGGAAGCATGAAGTCGATTCAAATCTAATATAGCCACACATTGAGATCGAATGGTTTCTATTTCCTCCTCTTCGTAATTAAAACTCAACTTCTCGGACGAGATCTCGTGACAGATAAAGAAGAAGATTGGCAGCCCAATCTTCTTCTGCAATCAATATAGATTTCCAGGGTTGGTGAAGGATTGTGATTATGGATTGAGATCAGCGATTGAACACAGGAGAATTAGGACTAAAAGGAATTGTAATAGTTTTCTTTTTCATTAAGGTGATTTAATAAAGTACAAAATTCATAAGTGGAAAATGGGCAGAGGGCATTCCAGTGCCATTAGCAAATACCTCGCATCAAACAGACAAACAAAAAGATCCCATGGACAAACTAGTGTCAATTATTGTACCTTATAATCGAATAAGTTCTCAAATTTTGGTATGTCCTGTTATAAGTTCTCAAATGTTGGTACTAACCTAAACGAGTTGTATATCACCTTAAGAACGTGGTAGCAGTATGAATACATTGATTTTGTTGGGTTTACTCTTAATTCTGCGTCGATAAAAACTCAAATCATCACTAATTCTATAGTGTGTATGCCTGTTTTCCACAGATTCTTCCCCTTCCACATGTTTTATTATTGTTGAAAAATAAAAATAAAAAACTAAAAACTGTGACGAGTTCTCCATCTCACGGTTGACATACATACATAATCTTCCAATATGCACCGCTGAAACATTTCATTATTAAGATTTATAATAGTTGTGTAAATGACAATGTTGACGAACATTAGCCAAGGGAGTGTACATTTTAGACCCATTATTTTTGGATATGGTTAGACACATTTGTTTTGGATTCTTTTGGTTTGATATTTAGCTTGGAATACCATTGATAAAGACAATCAAATTACCTGGTTTATTACCTGGGTTTTTGACAAGAGGACGAGGAGCTTGACATAATTCATCTAGCACCAGCAAGGTGAAAGACTTCCTCTTGTACCCAACAATCTTGCAAAAAAAGAAAAACAATAGTTACAAGAAAACGATCCAAAAAAACATCAAATAACTACCAACATTTTTGAAATCTAACCTGCAAAAATTCCTCTAGCGCAACAACACAAATTTACGCCTACCACGACAACACCAAAATACAATGCATACGAACAACAATGCCGAAACAAAATAGTGCAAGGACACTGAAATTGGCTCACGAACCCACATATATATAAAAGTCCCCCATCGGCCAAAAATCTGTTGCACGTTTTTGTTAATTTAAATGACCAATTTTTTCCATCAACCAAAAATCTGTTGCACATTTTCGCTAATTTAAACGACCAATTTTTGGTTGAAAGTTAAATTTAATTATTCGACTGAAAAAAAAAAACTAGTTAGGTTGAATAATATTAAATAGTTTGGCCGAAAAATTGTTTAGTTTGGCCTAAAAAGTGCAATTATGATTTTTTTTCACGAGCAATTCTCACAAAGGTGTAACCCAACTTCACATTTTCACCCACATGACATCTACCATCATATCTATGACCGATTAATGAATTTTCCAAATTGAGTATGAAATTACAATATTTTACAAGGTCTTTTTCCAAAATTTTCTTTTTAAGGGGGCTTCAAAGAATTATTGATGCCCTCCATGGACTTGTTAGTGATAGTAGTGGGGGGGGAGAACCCTACACCCCCCATTAACCACTGTGATCCAAACATGGCTAAAAATAATACCTCTAAATTTGGAAGATAATTAGACTTCACAACCAACAATCTCCCACTTGGACACTGATTATAACAACTCCACTGTCATTGCACTTGTTGTACAATGCTTTAATTTTAGACCTGACTAGTTTCTTATATTCATGATATGAATTGGACAAATATATTGTTTATCATCCTGTTAAGTCCCTATACTACTAGTTTAACCCCTCATTGTTATTAGTACAACCCCCTTAGTATATTGTTGTACCCATGTAGTCCCAATATTGTTATTATTGTGCCCCATAAAAGCCCACTATTGTTATTATTGTGCCCTTAGATTATTATTGTTATGTCGGCTCTGATTATATCATGACCCCTTAGACTTCTATATATAAAAAGGAGGTTTTGTCATTTGTATCATCTAAAAATTATTCATTTGTGTAATGTAAAGGAGATTGCCCACTCAAAGAGGCTTATTTCTAAGGCGTTGATCTATCTTTTCTATCTTTTTGTGAGCTAGTTTCATAACATTTGGTATCAGAGCTTTGGATTCTAGGGTT
>APFE031642662.1:32177-44234 GCA_000404065.3 Pinus taeda
ACTCAAGCATTGAGGACAACACTTTTTGAAGGAGAGGGGCATGTTAGGCCCCTATACTACTAGTGTAACCCCTCATTGTTATTAGTGCAACCCTTTATTATATTTTTGTACCCATGTAGCCCCCATATTTTTATTATTGTGCCCCATAGAGGACCACTATTGTTATTATTGTGCCCTTACATTATTATTGTTATGTCAGCTTTGATTATATTATGACCCCTTAGACTCCTATATATAGAAAGGAGGTCTTGTTATTTGTATCATCTAAGAATTATTCATTTGTGTAATGTAAAGGAGGTTTCCCTTTCGAAGAGGTTTATTTCTAAGGTGTTGATCTATATTTTCTATCTTTTTGTAAGCTGGTTTCATAACACATCCATATCCATGCTTTTAAAGTGGGAAAAGTGGAGGAACCAACTCTCATGACCATTTTAGCGAGACCTAATTTGGAAAATTGAGGCTTGACACTTTCAAGGAGCATTTTGAGGCATCAAATGATGTTTTTTTTGGGGGTAAAACTTTGTCACTTTAGCACTACACTTTTTTTCCTACTTGACACAAAAAGACCTCTCTAACGACACAAGAATTGCATCAATCAGAGTCTGTATGTGAAAGTTATGCCACTCAGAAGTTGACCACCTTGTTTTCACCACCATAATTCAAGCTTGATGCCACATCAATCCATGTTATTCATTGAAAAGGGGCTACCCACATGATCATGATAAATAATATACTAGAAGAGATTATATTGTAACTATGGTTAAGAGTTGAGGCAGTCAAACCTAACCACTAGTAGGTTATCGGGTTGTGTTATAATTGAGTCACCAAGAGGAAAAGGGGTTCCATTCTTTCGAGTGCATTTTTTCATAACTGAGAAAAAATAATTGAGGGATTGGAGATAGGAGGAATTTTTCGCTATAGTAGCCCACAAGCCATAGGCCATACTTCTTTGTACTTGCATACATTTTCCATTCAGAGAAAGAGAGCATAACGACCTCATCTTCCCGTTGGGTTTTTCTCTCGAAAAGGTTTTCCAAGTCATAACTTGTTTCAAATATTTGTATGAGATTTTATTTCGCTGTTTTCTATTTTCAGTACAATTTTTAATTAACATGCATGCACTATTAACAATAACCTATAGATCTAGAAATCAAAAAAGAAATAGAACTATAATAGTGTAGAATTTCATATTTTAAATATAATTTTACCAAATTTGTTGGGATAAACTATTTAGTGGAATATCCTCAACAATTTATGTACCACTTATCATAACATTTGAATACAAACTAAATTCGAGTAGAAACTTAGTTTCTCCTTTGTTACTACATTCGTTAACATGTTTGTAGGATTCTAGCTAGCATGTACCTTTTCTAGTTTCAACTGCTTCTATTCCAAAATTGATCATATAAAATGGTACATGAATTGTATATGTTTAGTCTTAGAATGAAAGGTTGAGTTGTTTGCAATATGAATGGAACTATTTCTATCATTATACAACCTACTATTCTCCTACTTCTTTCCTAATTCTTGCATGAACTTGTATAACCAAATCACCTCTTTACTAGCCTCTATAGAAACAACATACTCTACTTCTATTGTTGAAAGTGAAACAACCCTTTGCAATTTCAAAATCCAACTCACTGTTTTTCCACCCACAATGAAAACATATTAGGGGTGCCCCTCTTTCTATCTATATCACTCACCATACATGAGTCAACATATCCATGTAAAAATATGTTTGAATCTCCAAAGCATAATTCTTGATTAGTAATAACTCTAAAATACTTGAGAATCCACTTTATTTCCTTGTAATGTCTTTTACCTGGATTGTTCATATGCCTTCTTGCAACTCCTATTGCATGTGAAATAGTTTGCCTTGTTCACACCATTACATATATCAAGCTACCAACTGTTGATGAATATGGAACCTTAGACATGTAGCCTATCTCCTCTTGCGCCTTGAAACACATCTCCTTAGTCAATTTGAAATGCCTAGCCAAATGTGTACTAACTAGTTTTTCATCTTTCAATTTAAATATATCCAACACCTTTTCTATGTACCCACTATGAGACAATCTTAATTAATGGATTTGTCTCTCTTTTTATTCTCATGCCAAGGATTTTCTCATAGCAAATGGATTAGCTAAGTTTATTTTGAGCACATTTATACCCTGCACATTAGACCTTGCAACAAGCATGTCATTTACATATAATAACAAGATAACATAGCTTCCATTATCTATTTCTTAAAATAAACATAGTGGTCAGACTCACATCTACTATATCATTGTTCTATCATAAACCTTTCCAAATTCAAATGTCACTTCCTTGGAGCTTGCTTTAAATCATACAATCTCTTCTCCAATCCGCATACTAACTTCTCCTTCCCTTTCAACTCATATTCTTGTGGTTGTTGTATATAAATATCTACCTCCAAGTCCCCATGGAGAAAACATGTCTTTATATGTAACTATTGAAGATGCGAATTCTATACTACCACTAAACTTAAAATAGTTCTAGTTGAAGTCATTTTGACAACATGAAAAAATATTTCATCAAAATATATACACTTTTTTGTGCAAACCCCTCTACAACAAGTTTGGCCTTTTACCTCTTTTTTCCTCCATCTTCTTCCTTCAATATGTAAACCCATTTATTTTCCAATGCTCTTTTACCCACAAGGAACGAGATTGAGTTCCAAGAATGGTTTTGTACCAAAGTTTCCATCTCTTCTTTCATGCTTTTCTCCCATTTCCTTTTGGTTTCTACCTACATTGCTTATTCATATCTTTTTGGTTCACTAGAATCAATAAACAATACATAATACAATGAAGGAGAGTATCATTCTAGGGGCCTTCTTAACCTGGTCAATCTTCTAACAACACTTGTAAGAGTTTGAAGTACCTTCTATTACTAATGTTGTTGAGAATTTTGATTTTTTGGCACATTTGGAATTTCTTATCTTGTGATTTCATCAAGCACTGTGTATTATATGTTCTCCTTTTCTTGTTTCTTTCTCTATAATTGATCTTTGTACATGACCTTGTCATTGAATAACACATCTCTACTCCTAATGATTTTATGATTTTCATAATACCACAAGTGATATCCAAAATCATTAAGTCCATTTCCAATAAAGGTACACTTCTTGGATTTTTCCTTAGGATTTGTTCTATTTTTTTTTATCAATATGGATAAATGCTTCAAAGGAAAAAGTATTCAAAAATGAGTCGCTTACCTTTTTACCTATCCATGCCTCCTCTAAATGCCTCCATGCAAGGAAATTGAAGGCCCTCTATTTATTAAATCAACAGTGGCGTCAACAACATCTTCCCAAAACTATAAAGGAAATCTTGCATGCAATCTCATATTCCTTGCACATTCCATGATTGTCCTATTCATTGTTTTTAACACATTGTTCTCTCACGGTGTTCTTGGAACTGCCTTCACTCTATGTATCCATAGCATAAATAGTAACTATCAAACTTCTTGCTACAATATTTGCCTCCATTATCTAATATGAGACCGTTATACCTATTTCTTATCTCATTCTCAACCAAATCTTTCCATTTCTTAAAAGTATCAAAGACATTGTATTTTTTGTTGAATTGAGGCTTTTGTGATCCATAACAATTATAAGAAGAATTTCGACATAAATCACATGTAGAAAACCTTTGTCGACGCGTTTCGAACCAACCAGTGTGGTTCATCGTCAGGACAAGTTGAATGAACAGATCTCGCTTTGCATATTAAATAGATAGAGCAGAACATTCTACACTAGGTAACGGCTATAATGACAACAGCTAGATTTGATCGGGAAAGGGCTAGTTGACTTAGATAAGGGTTAAAAAATTTATTAAATAAGTTAATATTCTTATTAAAATACGAAATGGATGATTTAATAATTACAAATATATATTAGAATAAGTAAATCATAAAATAAATTAATCTAAAATTGTTAGTTATCAAAGTTATTATAAATATTAGCTAGTTAAAGAGTAATATATAAATAGTTAATTATATTTTAATCAAAATATAAGTTAAAGGGACATATATTTATAAATATATATTGAAATTCTGTATGTTCTCCCTACTTTGTAGGAGTCCAGTGTGAGTTAATTGTGAGTTGTAAAATAGAAGACTCAATTTAATGAGCCAGTTTAGTTAAATTAGTTATCAAACTGATTGAGAAAACTAATGGTGAGTTAACAATCAATGGTGTCACTAATGAACTCCACCAGTGCTACTCTATTTAACTGAATATTTACTCATCAGAAAGTCATCCATGTCGAATCAGAGAAAGACCTAGTTGAGATTAGAGTGCAAGGACATTGTTGTAGGAGTCCAGTGTGAGTTAGTTGTGAGTTGTAAAATAGAAGGCTCAATTTAATGAGCCAGTTTAGTTAAATTAGTTCTCAAACTGATTGAGAGAACTAATGGTGAGTTAACAATCAGTGGTGTCACTAATGAACTCCACAAGTGCTACTCTATTTAACTAAATATTTACTCATCAGAAAGTCATCCATGTCGAATCGGAGAAAGACCTAGTTGAGATTAGAGTGCAAGGACATTGTTCTACTTGTTATAGTTTTTTTTGAGTTGCACTGACAGTGCATGCATTCAAGAACTGGCCCTTGAGGGATTGCACAGTTTTTAGAGGATTTATTTCCCTTTAAATACAAGCTATCCTCCATAGGAATTATGCATTTGAATAGAGACTTGGAGAGCTTGTGAAGAGGCTAATATTTGGCCTTGAGATTTCTTATGAGTTGGAGATTGAATTTGTTGAGTGTTGGGATTTTTCTAGAGATAAAAAGCATTGTAATTTCATCTTGATTTTCTGGATTAATACAAAACATATAGTGTGGTTTTGAGTTGTAGCTTTCCATAGATATTTATTGTGTTATGTGCCTTTGATTCTCTTACTCTATTGATTATTTTTTTCTTGATGTTTATGGGCTTCCGCTGTAAAGAGTTTCCGTTGTAAAGAGTAGAAGTGGATTATTGTCTCTTTCTTTAGCAAATTGCATTAGCTTGTGAATCCACAAGATTTTCTACATGGTATTGGAGAAGAAAATAGTATAGTAGAGGATATTTCGAAGTTTTGAGTTTCTAGGTTACAGGTGAAAGTCAAATTTTCACTACATACTTCAGGAACGGTATATGGCATTCCATGGATTGAGGCTTGAGTATGCCTTGGAAGGCAGCTCGAATTTCATAGCCTAGAGGGACAGGATGGAGGTTGTGCTAGAAGACAATGGCTTGAAGGAATTTGTTGAACAAGAAATTCCTAAACCAACAACTACTGATGCATAAAACTTTGCCAAATGGAAGAAGTGTGTGGTGAAGGCAAGGCAGATAATCCTTGAGGGAGTTTGAGATCATATTATCTCGATTTTCCATGGAAAGGAAACCCCACATGCTATGTGCAAACATTGACGGACTTGAATCAGAATAACAGTGATCAAAGGAAGTTGGCACTGAAGAATAAACTTCATAAAATCAAGATGGAGAAAGTTGAGATGATTCCTAAATACTCGACCACGTTCACTTAATGTCAGGATGAACTTGGAAGCGTTGGAATCATGAATTTCGAGGAGGATATGGTGAGCCTTGCTCTTCTTGGACTCCCAAAGAGTTAGCATAGTTAGCAGGACTCTGTCAATGTTCAGGAGAAGCTGCAAGATTGGGAACGACTATGGTCGGATTTGATGCAAGAAGAGATCAGGAGGAACACCAGGGATGGCTCTTCATCAAAGACTAATGATGAAGAGAATTGTTCCTTAGCGATTAAGGCGAGGAAGGGGAAAGGTAAAATTTCCCATTCCAAATCAGATTCTTATCATGGAGGTAAGAAGAAGGACATGAGGAAAGTTAAATTCTTTCATTGTCACAATATATGTCACTTTGCTACAAATTGTCCATTGAAGAAGTCCAAGGAGAAGTCCTGAGGAGGAGTAGCGGGTGAGGTTTTGGCCTCCCAATTCGAATTGGACTTTTCCCTCATGGCATGCATGGTGTCTTCAATGATGGGAAGTGTCTGGTACTTAGAAAGTGGAGCTTCATTCCACATAACTGGTGATAAATAGTTATTTAGTGAACTGGAGAGAAATATCTCAAGATGCATATTAAGATGGGTGATGATGGTAAGCATAGTGTTACTAGTGTGGGCACTATTACTTTTCAAAGGGAGCATGCAGCTCCACTCACCTTAAAGAATGTTATGCATGTACCTGGATTGACGAAGAACTTGGTATCCATTACCATGCTTGAGGATAGAGGCTATGATGTGATATTTTGGAAAGGAAAGGCTTTCTTTCGACATATAGCCACAAGTCAAGTAAAGAAGATAGGGATTTGAGTTCAGAATCTCTATAATATAGAGGTAGAGGATTGTGATTCTTTGAGTTCAAAAGTAGAAAATATGTTGAGCTGAGACGTCGACGAGTTGTAGCACATGAGATTGGGCCACTTGCATCATGGGGCTTTGAAGATATTGCAAAAAATCTCGGATGGTCTTCCCAAAGGTACGCTTAAGCAAGTTGATACATACACGGGTTGTACTTTGGGAAAATACACCAAGTCTTCCTTTGGAGACAGAGACAGATGAGTAGAGTCTATTCTGGAGAGAATCCATTCATATGTGTTTAGACCATTGACGACGACATTCACAACGAAACATGGGTATTATGTCATACTTTTTGATGACTATTCTCGTAAATGCCGGGTATTTTTTTATGCAGAAAAAGGATCAAACTTTCACAAAGTTTTGTGAATTCAAAGCATTGGTAGAGAAATATTTTGGAAAGAAGGTTAAAACTATATGGAGTGGTAATGATGGTGAGTATGTATCCAAAGAGTTTAAGAAATTCTATGTAGAGGAAGGGATTAAATGAGAGTTGATGACACCATAACCCTCAACAAAATGGGGCTGCCGAGAGGAAGAACAAGAGCATAGTAGGGGTAGCAAGGGAAATGTTGCATGATCAAGGCCTACCACTACACTTGTGGCCTGAGGTATGCACCATTTATGTTCAAACTATAGCCCACATCAGATACTTGAGATGAGGACACCAGATGAGGCTTATTCTGGTAACAGGCCATATGTTCGTCACTTCAGGATTTTTGGGTCATTGGTTTATTGCCATGTGACCAAAGATGCACAAAAGAAACTTGAGCCAAAAACAGAGTTGGGGATATTTGTGGGTTACATTGATACACCCCACAATTATCAGGTGTACATGCTGACCATTTGGATGACAATGGTTCGCAGGGATATCAAGTTCGATGAGGAGAAGGCCAAGCGAGTATCCCTTGAGAGGGAGATTGAAATACATGCAGATGAAGGCATTTTAGCTCCTAAGGTTGAGGGACCTCAGATTGATGTGGAGAAACCACATGAAGAGGTTCAAAGAGTGGATACATCCACTCAGGCAGAGTCTTACAGAGAGGGAAGAAAGTGCACTAGACAGGTTGACAAATTTTTGGATGATGCATGGGAGAACCCTCTTCTTAGTGCAGACAGAGGAGGTCACCAGAGAGGTACAGTGGATACATGGCACTTTTGGGTGCATGTGTTGTGACAAAGCCATATTTCTTTCAAGAAGTAGTGCAACAACTAGTTTGGGTTGATACGATGGTGGAGGAGTATGAATCCATAGTTCGAAACAATGTTTGGGACGTGGTCTCAAGACCAGAGGACAAGTCAGTTGTGAGCTCCTGTTGGCTTTACAAGGTAAAGCAAGCAGCATATGGTAGCGTGGAGAAGCATAAGGCTATATTTGTGGCTTGTGGATTTTCACATGTAGAGGGGATTGACTATGATGAGACATTTTCTCCTGTTGCAAGGTACTCGTCAACTAGATCTATTTTGGCACTATCAACACATATGGGTTGGAAGATCCATCAAATGGATATGAAGACTGCCTTCCTCAATGGCATGATTGAGGAAGAGGTGTACATAGAGTAGCCCGAAGGTTTTGAAACCTTGGACCGTGAGTCACATGTGTGCCGACATAAGAGAGCATTGCATGGGTTGAAGCAAGCACCCCGTGCTTGGTACACCAGGATAGATAGCTACTTCACTGGGTTGGGCTTCACGAAGAGTGAAGCGGGTGCAAATCTGTATCACATAGTGGTGGAAGGTAAGATGTTGATCATTGTATTTTACATAGATGATCTTATATTGACAGGTGATGAGAAGCTCATCAAATCTTGCAAGGAGGACCTTGCAAGAGAGTTTGAGATGAAGGACATGGGGCTCATGCATTACTTTCTTAGCATGGAGGTATGGCAGAGAGATGGGGAGTTGTTTGTATCTCAAGGAAATTATGCCAACTAGATACTTAGGAGATTCCGCATGGAAAGCAATAAAACCATGGAGACTCCTCTAGCTGGTAATTGGAGGAAGGAGGACGCTACTTCAAGGGAAGTAGTGGAAGCTACTATTTATAGGCAGCTTGTGGTTTCACTCATGTACTTGGTGAACACACGCATGAATATGTGCTATGCAGTTAACCAACTTATTCAAATGATGGTTAGGCCTACCAAGCTGTATTGGAAGGTGACAAAGCATGTATTGAGATACCTCAGAGGCACTACTCAGTTTGGGTTATGGTACATACAAGCAGAGGGAGGGAAGCTTCAGGGCTTCACCGATGCATATTGGGTAGGGAGTCCATCCGATAGGAAGAGCACATTAGGATTTATTTTCAGTATTGGGTTAGCAGAAGTTTCTTAGTACAACAGGGAACATAGATTGGTTGCATTCAGTTCGGTAGAGGCATAGTACATGGTTACAGGTCAGGCAACATGTGAGGCTATTTGGATGAGGAAGATCCTAGTTGGTTTATTTGGTCAGTAGATGGATTCGATAATGATTTATTGTGATAATAGGATTTGTATCAAACTCTATGAAAATCTAGTCTTTCAGATTGGTCCAAGCATATTGATATCTGGTATCATCATCTCAGATATTGTTGTTCTATTCTTTCCACGACTAGCCCACCTAGTTAACCGGGGGGCAAAGTCCCCTTCATTGCCCAATTTCACATGTGGGGGGGGGGGGGCACAGGGGGAATAGAGGGGGGCGGGTGCTCCCTTTATGGAGTCTGGGGCAGCACCTCAGGGAAATTTTTTTGGGACCCTATATTAAGTGGGACGAGCTTACCTATGGTTTTGTGCATGGTTTTAGCACATGGTTTTGGGCGCGATGGTTTTTCGATCCATGGTATTGGATGCTTCGGCCTGAACATATATGTATTGTAACATTGGAAGGAACATAATGAAAGATAAAGCTGATAGTCTCGATTTTGGGATCCAGGGGAAAATATTTGTGTATATTTGTTTTATGTGTTATGCTCTCGCCTTTGTTTATTTTTTGTTTTCTAGAATTCATATGTAGGTAATTTCTGTACGGGGTGAAAACCTACATTTGGTATCGAAGTTGTTTTGGCTTCAAGGGGACACCTTTGTTGCTGAGGGGTTTCTCTTGGACCTATGGTAGACCTTGTTTAGTGGGAGATCTGCGAGATCGATTTTGGTGGTGAAAGAAGATGGTGAGTAGTGGAAAGATAGAGATTGAGAAATTTAATGGTCGGAGTTTTGAGTTGTGGAAACTCAAGATAGAGGATCTGTTGGTGGATAAAAATCAGTCGATCACGTTAGATCCAGGTACTAAACCAACGACAGTTTCCAATTAAGAATGGAAGAAGTTGGATCGGAAGGCAAAGAGCACAATGCGATTGTGTGTCTCAGATTCAGTATTGCTGAATGTATTAGGGGAAGCTATGGCGAAGGCTTTGTGGGACAAGTTAGGGACTTTGTACCAATCTAACTCTCTGGTGAATAAATTGTTCCTACAGAAAAAGTTGTATAACCTGAGGATGAAAGATGGAGAATCAGTGAAAGAGCATCTGAACACATTTAATACTGTGGTAAGTTAGTTATTATCTGTTGATATTAAAATTTCAGATGAAGATAAGTGCATCAGTTTGTTGTGTTCTCTACCAGATTCGTGGGATATTTTGGTTATTGCAATAGGTAGCAATGCAACTGCCTTGAAGTTTGATGAAATAGTCTCATCCTTGCTGACAGAGGAGATGAGATAGAAAAATATGGAGAGCCAGAATGGTGATGCCTTGTCTGTGCGAGGAGAGTCCCAGAACAGAAACAACAAGAAGTCATCGAGTGGGAGGTATAAATATAGAGGGAGATCTAAATCTCTAGGAAAACCTGTAAAGGTGGTGTGATGCAAATGCAAAAAGGAAGGGCACTACAAAAGGGACCGTAAATCTAAAGCTCCCAAGAAAGGAAAGAGATTTGATGATTCTCCTTCTGCAGAGGCGAAAACCACCTTAGATGAGGTGGGGATGTGTACTTGCCTTCTTCAAGTACACATGTAGATCATGAGGCATGGTTGATTGACTTAGGTGCATCCTTTCACTTCAGTCCCCATAGAGAGTGGTTCTATGACTATGAGCAATATGATGGTGGTGATGTCTTCTTATGGGATGATAGTAAGGCTAGAATCGTTGGTCATGGAAAAGTAAAGTTGAAGTTGCAAGGTGGAAGGTGGAAGGGTCAGAACACTTCCGGGTGTTCTTCATATTCCTGCATTGGCCAAAAGTCTGATTTTTGTAAGCAAGTTGGATGATGCAGGTGTAAAAATAGTGTTCGAGAAACATACCAGCAAGATGGTTTGGGGAGCACTAGTATTTATGTGGGGAGTTCGGATTAGAACTTTGTAGAAGCTGAAAGGTAGCATTGTTGTTGATGGGTACAATAGTTCTATGGTTCTTGAAAGTGGAGCAGAAAATCTAGTGGTCTCTGGAGAAAAGACCATGCTATGGAATCAAAGGCTTGGACATATTGGGAGAAGGCCTTCGAATACTTCAAGGTAAAGGTATGGTAGAAGGTATGACTAATAGCTCTCTGGATTTTGATTTCTGTGAAAATTGTGTATATGGGAAGGAGAATTGGATGAGTTTCCCTTCAGGTGGTAAGAGGGTGAAACAAATATTAGAGCTTGTGCACAGTGATGTGTTTGGACCTATGAAGATTCCATCACTAGGCAAGTCTGTGTACTATGTACCATTTATAGATGACTTCTAAAGGAATACGTGGATATATTTCCTCAAGAAGAAATCTTAAGTCTTTGACAAGTTTAAAGAATTTAAGGCTTTGGTGGAAAACCAGACAGAGAAGAAGATAAAGGTGCTAAGGATAGATAACATGTGGAGAGTTTTGCAGCAAGGAATTTTAAGAATTATGTAAGAAGTGTGTATAGCATGACAGAAGACTACTCCATACACACCTGAGAAAAATGGAGTTGCAGAAAGAATGAAAAAGACATTGATGGAAAGGGCAAGAAGCATGCTCAATGGTGTCGGGTTAGGAAAGGAATTCTGGGCAGAGGCGGTGGAGATATCATGTTACTTGGTCAATAGATCACCTTCATCAACGTTGGAGGATAAGACTCCACAAGAGGTATGGATGGGTAAGAAACCATCTCTTTCACATTTGAGGGTATTTGGATGTTATGCATACGTACATGTTCTAAAGGAGAAAATAACCAATTTGGATAGAAAATCTAAAAAGTGCATCTTTATTGGGTGTAAGGATGATTTAAAGGGTTATAAGCTTTAGAACCCAGTAACAAGGGAGGTTGTGTACAACTCAGATGTGGTGTTCAGAGAGGTGAAAGATATTATTAAACATGAAGTCCCATCAAAGGAACCTGAGAAGATAGAGTTTGAGATAAAGGAGGAAGAATCATACTTTACAGTAGAACAGGAATCAGAAGATGAAGAGCCACAAACTCTGGTTGTGAGAAGATCATTTCAAGAAATAAGGCAGCTAGAAAGGTATAGTCCATATGCTTTCTGTTCAAATTTTCCTTTATCTATTACTAATGATGATCCTAGAACTATGAAGGAAGCGGTAGATTCAGAGGATGGAAAACTCTGGAAAGAGGCCATAGTTGATGAAATGGCATCTTTGCACAAAAATGAGGCTTGGGATCTGGTGGAGTTGTTGGCTAGAAGGAAACCCATTGGC
>APFE031642662.1:46105-59704 GCA_000404065.3 Pinus taeda
ATATAGTTCCCTTGGATATATGTGGTATTGTTTTAGGAAGTCCTTACTTGTATGATAGAAAAGCCATTTTCTATAGAGCTGAAAATAAGTATCAATGTAGAAATTTCACCTGTAGAACAAACTGATATATGCAATGTCCTAAAGCATAAAACTTGTTCTACTTCTACAAAACATTAAGCGGAAGCATAATCGAATTCATGAGCAATATCAAGTAGAAACAAGCATAACTGATCAAGAGAAATAATCACACATAACACTAAATATATCCAGGGGAAAGCACCAGCATAAAACCCCAACCATGTATTATCAATCAAGTGGAAATCCTCTTCACAATACGAAAAGAATCAGCTCTCAAGCTATCCAGTTCTCAATGAACTATGAAGATATGAAGATATGTCTCATGAACCAACCAAGCCCTGTATATAAAGGCTTTACCTATGGTCCAATCCCTATTTCCTTGCGCAGTTTTCTTAGGAAATAATAGCAAAATCATATGCAATTAATTCCAAACATACCAAGTCAACCTATGGTCCAACTATGCAATCTTTTAGGACACTAGTTCCCTAGTCAAGCAAAAACTACTTACTAGAAATAGTCAAGCATCTGATAGTACACCGTCCCACATCTGATCTCAACTGGGTCTCTGATAGAATTGACATGCAATGGATATCCATGAGTGAATCCTCAGTTATCTAAAATAATAGTTGTCACATGCATGCAAGCATTAACAAACTATATTTTATTATTTTAACAACTTGTTAAAATAATCTAACTGGACTTCACTAGTTAGAACTAAGTCAACTCATTCTTTCATTATAGAACTCATACTTATTCCCTCAATCAGTGGAGGAAATTAAGGATAAATTCCTCAATCAGTGGGACAACTCATGTGAATGCTCATAAAGACTTCAAATTCGAATTTCTTTAACTAATTACTCAACTGAATTAATTAATTAATATTTCCAACTGTTGTTAAGACCAAAATCAATTTTACTTCCTATGGATAGACTAGGGACTTCTATAAATAGGAAGGGACCCAGAAAAGCTATTTTTAGAGATTTCTATTTTTAGCAATTTCACCTCTCACCCAATGTGGCCAATGACCTCACTGTCCAAACTGCTATTTTTAGCACATTCTAAATTTAACATTTCTTGTTGCACTTTTTTCAACACTCCCTCTCAACAAGAAAGGCTTCCTCTTGAACCTGATCTTGTAACTATGGAATGTTCTACATGCAACTCATCTACCTGGTCCACTTGCTCCAACAACACTTGGAACAAAAACACTCCCAACTGACCACTCTGTTGGGCTAGGAACATACTCTAATGCTGAAGCTCTACCTATTGCTGACAAGTGGTCCCTCTCTGACTTCTGCGCTACTGCAACATCTCCATGCATCTCACACCATTGTACACCTCTCTGTGCCACCTAGCACTATGCAAAACACTTGTGCCTCTCGCATTGTTGCAGCTTGCTAGCTATGTGTTGTCCTGGGATTCCCTGCACTATCGCTCTCTCTACCGCTCCATCTGCATCTGTCTCTGCCCAATCAGTCAGTGCCTGCTACTCCACATCGGGACTCCTGTAGCAAGGTCTCATCCAAGGTTGGGTATCTCAAGGATCCTGCCCCTCCTCCTTGGGATGATCACTCTATATCGCCCCACTTCCTACCTAGAGGTATGGCTGCATATGATCCCTCTACCCACCTGGCTTGAAGTTTCCCCCTACTGGAGGTCTTTGCATGAGTCGATGTCTCTACTTGATCTCCACTCAGCATCCCCTGTTGTGGCTGCTCCACAACCTTCTAAAGTTGCTGCACCAATCGTGGCTCCTCCATAATCGTCTGAGACTTCTTCTGGCTCTGCATGTTGAGAGGTAATATACCGTCCCTCTCAACCACCAAGTATTCATTAGTTTCCTTGCTGCTCAAGGCTTTGCATGTATCTTGAACCTCAAGAACATACAAATTCTTAACCCGTGAACCAATCTGCTTCACCTGTCTAGTGATGATGTGTCTAAGGAAACCTTTCCCTTACTGAAGACTACATCATAGCCTCTGTCTTCCAGCATCACAATCGACACCAATTTTCTCCTCAGTCCTGGTACATACTTGACATTGGTCAAGGTAAGGCGAGCTCCATTCTCCCTCTGAAAAATAATCGTTCCTACACTTGAGACACTATACTTCTCATCATTACCCATCGTTATGAGTATCTGGAGATTTGTCTCCTCCAAAGTACTGAACAAACTCTTGTCGTTGGTCAGGTGGAAAGAAGCTTCACTGTCAAGAAACCAACCACTTCCCACCATGGATGAAACCATGCATGTGAAGAGTGTGAAATCCAACTCAAAGTGTGAAGAAAGTGCCTCACCTTCATATCCTTCCCCGGATCCCTTCTTGGATTTCCTCTGTGGACAGTTTGCAGCATAATGGCCCACCTCATGACAATGAAAGCATTGCACTTTCGATTTGTCAAACTTCATCCCATCATTAGAAGAATTGTATTCGAAAAGAGAAACCTTTTCCTTTCCCTTCTTTGCCTTACTCGCTAAGGCACAGTTCTCCTCATCATGCATAGATGAAGAACTTCCTCTGGTGTTTCGTCTTATCTCCTCCTGCATCAAATCTGACCATAGTCATTCCCAATTTGGCAGTTTCTCCCTTCCATTCAACAAGTCCTAGTAGCTATGCTAGCTCTTAGGAAGGCTAAGGAGTGCTAGACTCACCATATCCTCATCCGATGTCACAACCCTTACACTTGCAAGCTCATCCCTGCATGTGATGAGCTTGGTTAGATACATAGAGATCGTCTCATCCCTTTCACACTTGATCTTTTGAAGTTTGTCCTTCAGTGCCAGCTTCCTCTGGTCACTGCTATTTTGATATAAATCTTTCAATGTTTTCCACATTGCAAATGGAGACTCCTTTCCATGGAGGCTTGAGACTATGTGATCTCGATCACCCTCCAAGAGAATTCTCCTAGCTCTAGCCACACACTTACCCCATTCCACCAGCTTAGTCTTGTCAGTAGGCTTAGGGACTTCTTGACCAATGAAATCCTTCAGACCATTATCTTCCAAAACTGCCTCCATGCAATCCTTCCAAGCTATACAGATTGAGTTGCCACCAAGGGCATACTCAAGCCTCAAACCATTGAATGCCATTGATGAAATAGATGTGATAAGAACTTGAGATCTATATCAAGAATAAGAAACTTCGAATTCCTCTTGCTAGTATATTGTTCTTGCCTGATCACCTGTGCTCTGATACCATATAGAAATTTCACCTGTAGAACAAACCGATATATGCAATGTCCTAAAGCATAATACTTGTTCTACTTCTACAAAACATTAAGCGGAAGCATAGTCGAATTCATGAGCAACATCAAGTAGACACATGCATAACTGATCAAGAGAAATAATCACACATTACACAAGATATATCCAGGGGAAAGCACCAGCATAAAACCCCTACCATGTATTATCAATCAAGTGGAAATCCTCTTCAAAATACAAAAAGAATTATCTCTCAAGCTATTCAGTTCTCAATGAAATATGAAGATATGAAGATATATCTCATGAACCAACCAAGCCCTGTATATAAAGGATTTACCTATGTTCCAATCCCTATTTCCTTGCACATTTTTCTTATGAAATAATAGCAAAAGCATATTCAATTAATTCCAAACATACCAAGTCAACCTATGGTCCAACTACGCAATTTTTGAGGACACTAGTTCTTCAATCATGCAAAAACTACTTACTAGAAATAGTCAAGCATCTGATAGTACACTGTCCCACATCTGATCTCAACTGGGTCTCTAACAGAACTAACATGCAACAACTATCCATGAATGAACCCTTAGTTATCTAAAATAATATTTGTCACATGCATGCAAGAATTAACAAACTATATTTTATTATTTTAACAACTTGTTAAAATAATCTAACTGGACTTGCCTAGTTAGAACTAAGTCAACTGATTCTCTCATCATAGAACTCATACTTATTCCCTCAATCAATGGAGGAAGTTAAGGATAAATTCCTCAATTAGTGGGACAACTTATGTTCATGCTCACAAAGACTTCAAATTTGAATTTCTTTAACTAATTAACTCAACTGAATTAATTAATTAATATTTCCAACTGTTGTTAAGACCAAAATTAATTTTACTTCCTATAGATAGACTAGGGACTGCTATAAATAGGAAGGGACCCAGAAATGATATTTTTAGCAGTTTCACCTCTCACCTAATGTGGCCAATGACCTCACTAGCCAAAATGCTATTTTTAGACATGTTATTTTTAGCAAGTCTATTTTTAGCACATTCTAAATTTAACATTTCTTGTTGCACATTTTTCAACAATGGCAACCACTCATGCAAGCAAGGAAGTAGTTTGGTTGCAAAGATTGTGTTCAAGTATGGGGTTAGTACAAGGAGCTATAAGGATAGAATGTGACAACCAAAGTGCAATTTTCTTGGCAAAGAACCCTGATTACCATTCAAAGGCAAAGCACATGGATGTTCAGTATCACTTTGTGAAGGATATGATAGAAGACAAAAAGGTGTTGCTGGTAAAGGTGGACACTTTGAAGAATACTATAAATGCATTGACAAAATCTATGAGCTCTAAGAAGTTCTCTTGGTGTAGAGAAACAATGGTTGTTGCAGGGCTGGATAAATGACTCAACTCTCTTGTGGCCCCCTATGGAAAGAAAACAACAAGTGGGAGAATGTTGGGTTGTGTTATATTCTTTCCACGACTAGCCCACCTAATTAATCGGGGGGGAAAATCCCCCCTTTTGTTGTGTAGTGGGGGGGTTTGAGGGGGGCAGGTAGCCCGCCTCTACGGAGTCGGGGTAGGGCCCCGGGGAATATATTTTAGGACCCTATATTAGGTGGGAAGAACCTACCTATGGTTTTGTGCATGGTTTTATCACATGGCTTTGGGCGCGATGGTTTTTTGGTCCATGGTATTGGATGCTTCAGAATATTATATATATATAAATATATTATATATATTATATATATATATTATATATATATATGATATAGATATAGATATAGATATAGATATAGAATAGATATGAACTAAGAATAGATATACTGTAACATTGGAATGAACATAATGAAAAATCAAGTTGGTAGTCCCGATTTTGGGATCCAGGGGAAAATCTTTGTGTATATTTGTTTTGTGTGTTATGCTCTTGCCTTTGTTTATTTTTTGTTTTCTAGAATTTGTATGCAGGTAATTTTTGTACGAGGTTAAAACCTACAATTGTGTATTGATGTGGATCATGTTGTTAGATTACATTCCCATGGAGGAGCAAGATGCTGACATCTTGACAAAGGCATTGTCAAGATGTAAATTCGAGTTTCACAGAGACATGATCAGGGTAGCCGATAATCCCTTTCTTTTGAGAGGCAATGCTAAGAAATGAAACCAAGAGAGATCAATTTAATTTGTCCTTGAATTAAAATGGGAATTAAATTCGAATTCTATTCTTATAGTAACTTAAAAAATAGTTAATTAAGTTTATTAAACTTACTTAACTTAGATAATTCTAGTTGGAAGCCTTTCTGTCGTCATGTGTATGTTCTCCTTACTTTGTAGGAGTCTAGTGTGAGTTAATTGTGAGTTGTAAAATAAAAGACTCAGTTTAATGAGTTAGTTCAATTAAATTAGTTATCAAACTGATTGAGATAACTAATAGTGAGTTAATAGTCAGTGGTGTCACTAATGAACTCCACCAGTTCTACTCTAGTCAACTGAATATTTACTCATCAGAAACTCATGCATGTCGAATCAGAGTAAGACCGAGTCAAGACTAGAGTGCAGGGACAATGTGCTATTTGTTTTAGATTTTTTTGAGTTGCATTGACGATGCATGCATTCAGGAACTAACCCTTGAGGGATTGCACAAATTTTAGAGGCTTTATTTCCCTTTAAATACAAGCGATAGGAATTATGCATTGGAATAGAGACTTGGAGAGATTGTGAAGAGGCTAAGCTTTGGCCTTAAGCTTACTTATGAGTTGGAGATTGAATTTGCTAAGTGTTGGGATTGTTCTAGAGAGAACAAGCATTGTAATTTCATCTTGATTTTCTGGATTAATACAAAACAGATAGTGGGGTTTTTAGTAGTAGCTTTCCCTGGATATTTATTGTGTTATGTGCCTTTGATTATCTTCCTCTATTGATTATTGTTTGCTCAATGTTTATGGGCTTCTGCTATAAAGAGTAGAAGTAGATTCTTGTCTTTTGCTTTAGCACTTTGCATTAGCTTGTGAATCTATAGGATTTTCTACAACGTTATCAATAAAAAATATTAAGAGCCACTAAGAGATTGTATATGAGGGTGTCTCCATACATTCAAATGCATAAGCTCTAAATTTTCGCTCTTCTTTCACTTCCCAACTTTGATAAATTTAACACTTTTTTGGTTTTCCATAAACACTATGCTCACAAAATTGGGTCCCACCCTAACCCCCTTATTTATATAATAGGATTGAGTCATAGTTATAGTTAAGTAAAGAGTCAATAAATCCCATATTAGTAATTGTAATTGGTTAACCCGCATTTAATGAAGGGACCACAGTTAGTTGCAAATGGGCCATGGTATTAGATAGATGGTATTAATAAGAACCACGGTATTGCCCCATGGTATTGCATGTATGAATCCTATATAAAGGATAGAGACCCCCCTCGAGGAGCATCATGTCTTATTTTGTATTGAGCCCTACTCTATTGGAGGTTTCTGCCTCGAAGAGGAAAGTGAACATTGCTTTCTGAATAATAAAATACTTGTTGTTCCTTCTCATTGTTCTATGTTCTGGGTATATTTCTTCACATATTTGGTATTCTGGTATCATCTTATAGGTTAAGAGCACAACAAGTGGTATTAGAGCGCTTTCCAGGGCTGGTGGGATCTCCAATTTTTAGCAAAATTTTACCTAGGGGGGATAATATGGGGTACAAAGGGAGGTACCCAAGGGAATAATGTAATTATGGGATGGACCATAGTAATAAATAAGGTGGTTAACCCATATCATGTAAGGGACCACAAGTAGTTAACAATAATGTGATAATCCCATGGTATTAGATAAATGGTATTGAGGGAACCATGGTAATGACCCATGGTATTGTATCTATGAGACATATATAGAGGCTAGGGACTCCCCATTGAGAGATGTCAAGGATTATTGTATGAATAGGCATATGGCTTGTGGAGTGTTCTCCTTCCTTAAGGAGTGAATGTATGGTGTTTCCCTACATTAAGGGTTTTGATCAATAAAGAGAAGCATTTCTATCTATTCAAATATTGTTATTTTTGGGTTTATTGCTATTATCGTATCTTTTCATATCAGATCTATAATAGTGTTAATCTAGTTAAATGAATATTTACTCATCAGAAATTCATGCATGTCGAATCAAAGAAAGACTGAGTCGAGACTAGAGTGCAGGGATAGTGTGCTATTTGTTTTAGATTTTTTTGAGTTGCATTGATAGTGCATGCATTCATGAACTAACCATTGAGGGATTGCACAATTTTTAGAGGCTTTATTTCCCTTTAAATACAAGCGATCCTCCATAGGAATTCTGCATTGGAATAGAGACTTGGAGAGATTGTGAAGAGGCTAATCTTTGGCCTTAAGCTTGCTTATGAGTTGGAGATTGAATTTTCTAAGTGTTGGGATTGTTTTAGAGAGAACAAGCATTGTAATTTCATCTTGATTTTCTCGATTAATACAAAACAGATAGTGGGTTTTTTAGTAGTGGCTTTCCCTGGATATTTATTGTGTTATGTGCCTTTGATTATCTTCCTCTATTGATTATTGTTTGCTCAATGTTTATGGGCTTTTGTTATAAAGAGTAGAAATAGATTCTTGTCTCTTACTTTAGCACTTTTCATTAGCTTGTGAATCTATAGGATTTTCTACAACATCACCAGTAAAAAATATTAAGAGCCAGCAAGAGATTATATATGAGGGTGTCCCCATACATTCATATGCATAAGCTCTAAATTTTCACTCTTCTTTCACTTCTCAACTTTGATAAATTTAACACTTTTTGGTTTTCCATAAACACAATGCTCACAAAATTTGGTTCCACCCTAACCCCCTTATTTATGTAATAGGATTGAGTCATAGTTATAGTTAAGTAAAGAGTCAATAAATCTCATATTAATAATTGTAAGTGGTTAACCCACATTTATTGAAGGTACCACATTTAGTTGCAAATGGGCCATGGTATTAGATAGATGGTATTAATAAGAACCATGGTATTGCCCCATGGTATTTCATGTATGAATCCTATATAAAGGATAGAGACTCCCCTCGAGGAGCATCATATCTTATTTTGTATTGAGCCCTGCTCTATTGGAGGTTGCCCCCTCGAAGAGGCAAGTGAAAATTGCTTTCTGAATAATAAAATACTTGTTGTTATTTCTCATTGTTCTATGTTCTGGGTATATTTCTTCACATATTTGGTATTCTTGTATCATCTTGCACGTTAAGAGCATAACAAGTGGTATTAGAACGCTTTCCAGGGCCTATGGGATCTCCAATTTTTGGCAAAATTTTACCTAGGGGGTAATATGGGGTACAAAGGGAGGTACCCAAGGGAATAATGTAATAATGGGATGGGTCATAGTAATAAATAAGGTGGTTGTTGAGCGATAAAAGGTGTCTTTTTAACTCCTAATTATCTTCACATTAGTTGTCAACTCAGGGATGACTTTTTATTTCAAGAGTGTACTCATTCTAAGGCGGCTATTTAATCAAGAGTAATGTTTTGCAGTATAGTGCTTAAAATCCGAAAGCAAATGAATGTTGGAAACAAAATCTACTTAAAATTAAAAGAAACTTAACACTCTAAAACTTAAATCATTCACTCAGAAAACTACAGCAATTTATCAGTCAAGGATGCAGTAGCAATAACTCATTCCTTGTTTAACTGATATAAATTAAATCAAGCATAAATAAGATCCCCAATATGAGAACTTAGACAGTGGTAGCCAGTGTTCTTTACAGTTGTTGACCTCACACACAACGCTAAATAACCAATTGGAAATTGCAAAGAACTAAATCAATCGTGCTACTACGACTTAATCGAAATGAGACAATTGTGCTAACAAGAAGAATGTTGAAAGGCAAGCTTAAATAATTTCAGAAAGTAAATGAACAACAACGCTAAGTATGAGAAATGAACAACCAAACTATTATAGCTATAATGAATACAAAACTATTAAATCACTGGAATGAACAACAAAGCTATTTCAATAGAAATCAACAGCAATCTGTAGTGAACATCAAAATCTGAAATGAACAACAAAGCTTTTTATTTGAAATTAACAACATAAAAATATAATTTGAAAATGATAATAATATTTGTTATGATGGAAAAGAATAGCCACATGATTCAATGACAACTTGTGCAATAAAACAATTCCATAAAATACTATAACAGCACGTTGTAAAAACATGAAATTGTAAAGCAATGCGATTCAAAGAAATAAGAATTAAATCAAACCATCACACGAAAGAAATCATAAAGATATAATATAGCATCAACTTAATCCACCAAAGGCTGGGCCCTTAGCCGCCAGCGGATGCTGCTGGGCTACTTCATATAAGGCGAATGAACAACAATCCTTTTACTTATTAATCATCAAACTGTGAAATCATTACAACAACAAAAGCTTTGAGGATTACAATGGTAATGCAACAATCCCTCTTTCCTCCTATTCTATCATATTCCATCCTGAATAATCCATCATCATTCTTGAATCTCTAATTCTGAATCCTCAATTCTAAATCTATCATTCCCCTTCTCTGATTTTTGTTCTGATTTAAATACACAAAGAGCAGAGAGCAGTTACAACTGTGATGATTACAATATGATCATTATTACAAAATTGGATTGTTTCTAACCAATTTATCAACAAGAAAATATATTTCCATCCATCTTTTAGCAACAGCAAGGCAAATTTGGCTTTGCAGTTGAGATTTGGAAAACGGCCACACAACAAATTTGAGAAAATCATGCTCAAAGAACCCTGCATTTCTCTCATTACAAGATGACTTTGGGAAAACCATTCTTTAGTAAAGTTAATTTAGTCTGTTTTGGACAAAACCCATCTTCCGAATTTTCCAGATTCTTTTTCATTTGCCCAGAATCTCAACCAAAATATTCTCACTTCTTATTCCAGTGAATTTCTGAGTTGGCACAATTAATGATCAAATCTTCAATCTGGAAATTGTCTTGGAGGCTAAAAATTATGAGTAATGTTACAACCAATTTATTAATAAACCATCATTGATAAAATCATGCATAATCATCAATTTATTAAAAATAAAGGAGAATAAATAATATTTTTCCATAAGAGCATAAATCATTATAAGATAGAATTTTATGATAAATTATGATAAATGACATGATAAAGAATGGTAGAAATGAGTGGAATAAGCGTTCAAAAGTGATAATAATAATGGCATATTAACGGCCCAACAGTGGTTAACCCATATCATGTAAGGGACCATAAGTAGTTAACAATAATGTAATAAGCCCATGGTATTAGATAAATGGTATTGAGGGAACCATGGTAATGACCCATGGTATTGTATGTATGAGACCTATATAGAGGCTAGAGACTCCCCATTGAGAGATGTCAAGGATTATTGTATGAACAGGCATATGGCTTGTGGAGTGTTCTCATTCCTTAAGGAGTGAATGTGTGGTGTTGCCCTACCTTAAGGGTTTTGATCAATAAAAAGAAGCATTTCTATCCATTCAAATATTGTTATTTCTGGGTTTATTTCTATTATTTTATACTTTTATATCAGATCTATAATAGTGCTACTCTAGTTAACTGAATATTTACTCATCAGAAACTCATGTATGTAGAATCAGAGAAAGACCGAGTCAAGACTAGAGTGCAGGGAAAGTGTGCCATTTGTTTTAGATTTTTCTAAGTTGCATTGGCAGTGCATGCATTCATGAACTAACCCTTGAGGGATTGCACAATTTTTAGAGGCTTTATTTCCCTTTAAATACAAGCGATCCTCCATAGAAATTATGCATTGGAATAGAGACTTGGACAGATTGTGAAGAGGCTAAGCTTTGGCCTTAAGCTTGCTTATGAGTTAGAGATTGAAATTGCTAAGTGTTGGGATTGTTCTAGAGAGAACAAGCATTGTAATTTCATCTTGATTTTCTAGATTAATACAAAATAGATAGTGGGGCTTTTAGTTGTGGCTTTCTCTGGATATTTATTGTGTTATGTGTCTTTTATTATCTTCCTCTATTGATTATTGTTTGCTCAATGTTTATGGGCTTCTGCTATAAAGAGTAGAAGTAGATTCTTGTCTCTTGCTTTAGCACTTTGTATTAGCTTGTGAATCTATAGGAGTTTCTACAACATCATCAGTAAAAAATATTAAGAGCCACCAAGAGATTATATATGAGGGTGTCCCCATACGTTCATATGCATAAGCTCTAAATTTTCACTCTTCTTTCACTTCCCAACTTTGATAATTTTAACACTTTTTGGTTTTCCATAAACACAATGCTCACAAAATTCTAGATTAACCGTCCTCAAATCTAAGAATTGTTTCCTTGAGTGGAGAATTTGCATCCCCTTCTCATTCATTTTCCCAATCCTATGGTTCCACAATGTTGTATACACTCATATATAAACTACAACAATGAAAAGGTCAACATTACCAATACACAAATACAATGTACATACTTTTTCTCCTTTTTCTAATATCAAAGATCCTTTCATAACCTTCCATGAATTTCCTATAAATGTGCTTGTACAAACTTCACTTCCCAACTACCTTCTTGAAATTAGATTTCTTCTTAAATTAGGATCATGCCTTAGCTCTTTCAAAGAGACAAGATCGGGGTAGCTGATAATCCCTTTCTTTTTGAGAGGCAGCATTGAGAAATGAAACCGAGAGAGACCAATTTAATTTTTCCTTGAATTAAATTGGGAATTAAATTTGAATTCTATTCTTATAGAAACTTAAAAAATAGTTTATTAAGTTTATTAAAATTACTTAACTTAGGAAATTCGAGTTGGAAGTATTTTTGTTGTCATGTGTATATTCTCCTTACTTTGTAGGAGTCCAATGTGAGTTAACTATGAGTTGTAAAATAGAAGACTCAGTTTAATGAGTTAGTTCAATTAAATTAGTTCTCAAACTGATTGATAGAACTAATAGTGAGTTAACAGTCAGTGGTGTCACTAATGAACTCCACCAGTGCTACTCTAGTTAACTGAATATTTACTCATCAGAAACTTATGCATGTCGAATTAGAGAAATACCAAGTCGAGACTAGAGTGTAGGGACAATGTGCTATTTGTTTATATATTTTTAAGTTACACTGATAGTGCATGCATTCAGGAACCGGCCCTTGAGGAATTGCATAATTTTTAGAGGCTTTATTTCCCTTTAAATATAAGCGATCCTCCATAGGAATTATGCATGGGAATAGAGACTTGGATAGATTGTGAAGAGGCTAAGATTTGGCCTTGAGCTTGCTTATGAGTTGGAGATTGAATTTGCTAAGTGTTGGGATTATTCTAGAGAGAACAAGCATTGTAATTTCATCTTGATTTTCTAGATTAAAACAAAACAGATAGTGGGGTTTTGAGCTATGGCTTTCCCTGGATATTTGTTATGTTATTTGCCTTTGATTCTCTTCCTCTATTGATTTTTTTTGTTCAATGTTTATGGGCTTCCGCTATAAAGAGTAGAAGTAGATTCTTGTCTCTTTCTTTAGCACTTTGCATCAGCTTGTGAATGTACAATATTTTCTACAACATCATCAATAAAAAATATTAAGAGCCGCCAAGAGATTATACATGAGCGTGCCCCCATACGTTCATATGCATAAGCTCTAACTTTTCACTTTTCTTTCACTTCCCAACTTTGATAAATTTAGCACTTTTTGGTTTTCCATAAAAACAATGCTCACAAAATTCTAAATTAATTTTCCTCAAATCTAAGTATTGTTTCCTTGAGTGGAAAATTTGCATCCCCCTCTCATTCATGTTCCCAATCCTATGGTTCCACAATGTTGTATACACTCCTATATAAACTACAACAATATAAAGTTCAACATTACCAGTACATAAATACAATGTACATACTTTTTCTACTTTTGCTAATATCAAATATCCTTTGGTGACCTTCCATGAATTTCCTATAAATGTGATTGTACAAACTTCACTTCCCAACTACCTTGTTAAAATTAGGTTTCTTCTTAAATTAGGATAATGCCTTAGCTCTTTCAACAACTATTCGTTCCAATTCTATAAAAAAATTTGGGTATGTTACACTGAAATTTGTCACCTTGACTATCTGCAGTCTATGTGGCCTCATCAATAGCCACATTGTCCTCTTTGTCAAGCCCCATACCTCTGCTCTTCATGTCAAAACTTCAAAGAGAGAGAGAGTCACTTGAAAACATGTTTATCTCTGGGTACGCAGGTTCTCTCTACCTTGCCTGCGTGTACGCACTCCAAATACACTAGACCTGCGTCCTTATACGCTCTGTAAACTAAAGGTTGGGTGCGTACCCCTGTAA
>APFE031642662.1:94427-172245 GCA_000404065.3 Pinus taeda
GAATTTTTAATTAAGCGCTGTGTTATTAAAGCTGTTATTACTCAAACGGGTAAATGGATATGAAACCAATGGTGTTATGACCCGACTCAACTGAATGCAATCGAATATGATAATGTAATCTTTTCAATTCGATGAATCCTAACTAAAGTAAGGAGAGAGTTTCCATTCACTTCCAACAATGCAAAAATTTGATCACTAAGAGAAAATATAACAAATTCTCTAATGCACTAATTTCATCAAGAAAAACTAATGCAAATCAATTTCAAAACCTTTTTTTATTTTTTATTTTTTGTGTAAATTCAAATAAAAGAAAACTGATCTAAATCTATGATGATTTTTCAGAATGTAAACTATGCAATTGTAATCTACGCACAATTCACTTGAAAAGTATGCAAATGTAATCTATGCACATTTTTCATTCATATTCCGAAAAGGAGAATTCTAATTATGCAAATGTGATCTATGCACGAGAATTCTCAAACACAAGATGATTCTAATGTAATCTAAGAACCAATCAAGTGCAAGTCGAGAAAATTGGGTGAGAGTTCCAAAGATCAAAAAATAAAAACACTCAAAGGCGATTAACACTCATACACAATTTAGCCCCCCCCGGCGAATGAGGGGGAAATTTTTTTGCAAAAACAAGAGCAAAAAGATGTAAAATTGTGAAAAGACTTGAGACAAACCTCCAAGTAATGACCAAAGGAAATCAAATTTAGAATTTCTCAAAAAAGAGACTCAAAACACCCAATTGATGAAAGCTTAAAGCAGGAATGCCAATGAAAGTAGCCAAGATGAAAGCTTCTGACAGTTAACCAGTGGATCTGGGCAGCAATAAATAAACTATAAACAAAATCTAATGGGTAAAAAGGAAAAAAAAAATGAAATTTTCTAAGTTTTTGACAGGGGTACGCAGGCAGCCTGTTGGCACAGGTGCGGCCACTCTCTGTGTACAAAGCAAAAGTGCGTACTAGTACGCACTGTACTTAACTCAGAGGGTGTGTACTGCTATCAAAATCAAGAAAAATAAAAACTAACTCAACCCTAAGCTATTCCACCCAAATTCACAGTCAATCAGTCAAAAACTAGAAACAAATTAGAGTTTCTCAAATCAAAGTATCAAACAAAGGAAAAATCAACCAAATCCATGGAGTCCCCAACGGAGTCGCCAATTTGTCATGCGAAAAGAGTTATATTTGCGGACAAATCTAACCTCCCTAGGAGTCTAAGACTCTCTAGTGACAAACAAACCAAACAAGAGCTATCCTTCTCTAAACACACATTATTCTACGAGAATTCAAATGTTTTCGATCTTACCTTAGGTCCAACGCTTGTTGTAGCAGTCCAGCCTTGCTGATCCAGATGAGCTCCTCCTTCACTTTAAGACCTGCATACACTAACAAAGCAAACGATTACATAACATCTAAATATTCATCATAAAACAAAGCATATTCATCACATAGACCAAGGAGTACATGAAATAATTCATTAACAACAAATCATTGAGAAGAATGGACTTATTTGTATTAAATAATAAAAAAAGGAACCATTACAACCTGAGCCTTGGTGTTGTGAAAGCTCCTCCCAGGGTCCAGCAAGAGATTTCCTCTACTTTGACAAGCTCACCCACTCCCAATATGGCAACAAGGAAGGATAGTGATCTCTCCTCACAAGTCAAAAATGGAAGTCCTAATTCCAGCAGCATTTACCCTTTAGAATGTTCAGCTTTCAACCTCCCCTCCTCTGGCCCAATGCCTGTATTTATAGTATTCTAGAGGAGGTTATTCAGTTCCAACATCAATGGGATACTCCCTCTTTTGGATGGGGTAGCTCCTCTCTTGATGGGATAAGCTCCTCTATCATAGGAATGCATGAACCATCTGGAGGCGCTCAATACACGTCAAAAACTCTTCTAGAAGGCTCTAGAAGTGACCACAAGTAACTTTTTAAAGATGAAACTCGCGCCTTTTGACCTTTACAGGGGTACGCACCCAACCTTTAGCTTACAGAGCGTACAAGTACGCAGGTACAGTGTATTTGGAGTGTGTACACGCAGGCAAGGTAGAGAGAACCTGCGTACCCAGAGATAAACATGTTTTTAAGTGACTTTCTCTCTTTTTGAAGTTTTGACATGAAGAGCAGAGGTATGGGGCTTGACAAAGAGGACAATATGGCTATTGATGGGGCCATATAAACTGCAGATAGTCATGGTGACAAATTTCAGTGTAACAATCCCTTTTATTGTTTTTGAGAAAAAGGTCATCGTGGCTGAACCATCGAGTTCACCTTACATTTCCCCTTCATCATCTGGAACTGAAGGGTCATCACAAGGAGTTCATCATGAGTTTTCACAATCACTTGAAGCCTAAGGTCTTGAACTTGGAATTATCCCAAGCATCCAACCCCTTGTTTCTCGTCCTCCACCTCGAGACTCATCATCATCTCAGGGATCTGATCCATAAACTCCTGAGTGTCCACAATGATTTGTTTTATTCCCTCTGAATCCTCTTTTTGATCTATTGGTTATATCTCCTCAACAACCTTATAGTCCATACGAAAATATTGGTGTTCCTTTGGAGTTATCTCCACATCCATCTTAGATTCCCCCTCACCAACTATTTCCACCCATGGCTTTAGAAGGTGAGTTTCCAGCCTCTTCTCAAGGTCCTGTAGAAGTCTCAGCTACTCATACTCCTGGTGTTGATAATGATTATGAATATGAATTTCCACCTAAAGATTATCCATATGTGGGAAGTGTTGTGCCTCCACCACCCCCTGAAAGCAATGGGCCTATATTTCCACCTAGTTATACGTCATGGGATCAATTGGTTTTAAGTACTCCAAGTGCGTCTTCGCTATATCAAAGGTCCGTTTGTTTCAAACGTGGCCTCCCACAGTCCTGTACCAACTGCAGTTTTGTTAGTTCCTATACAAAAAACAGTCACGATTGGGGCAATCAATGCCCTAAATGTTCCCAAGATCCTCCATTAAGTGGAAAATACATGCCACCACCTATTCCACTATCTGGGAGGCAACATCCACCTCTGCCTTATGTACCTCCTGTTTCAAGTGGACCTTATGTGAGTGCACCTCAAAATCATGCTACCGAAGTTAGTCAAAATGTTGGTAGTGTACCTTATCCTAGTGGATCATCAATTCCATTTGGATTAGGCCAGATCCCATATCAACAACCCTTTTCAGCTCAGATACCCTACCATAAATCATACCTTCCGTATGGCGCTCAACAGCCTCAGAATCCACCCTTTACTCAACAAGCAAGACCCCTTATGCAGCCTGGTTCAAATCCCTCATTTAGGGAAGCTAGTCAAGCTAGAACTTATCAATACCAACCTAGAACTCAACATATTCCGCAAGGAACTTACCAACAACAAACTTATGTACAGCAACAACCTTTCATTCAACAAGGACATTATGTGTAACAAGGGACTTACCAAAAACTGTTGTAGCAGCAAGGACAACCCTTGAAGTAGAAAAACCAACCTTTATATCAACAAGGTCAACCCTTGCAACCTCATGGTCAACCCCTACAACAACATGACCAACAATTTTATCACTAGGGCCAACAATTGCAATAACAACCTTATAATCCATATGTCGTGCAAAATATTTATCCACCTTATGGTTCTCAACGACCTATGCCAGGTTAGTATCAACCTTACCCTGGTCGAAACCCACCTTTGTGGGGGTAGAATCCACCTTTGTATGGTCAAAATTTGCCACTTTAGGGGAAAAACCCACACCATCCAGGACGGAATCTACAAGTTGGGTGTTATCAAAGGCCTTCCATGCCTTTCAACCCACAATTTCCATTTCTAGCAATGTTGGAACTACCAGATGTGTCGAGGCTCACTAATGATTTAATACTTCATTCACCTTATTGGCCTCCAGTTCCCACTAATATTCGTGGTGATTGCAAAAAGTTCGAAAGAAAGTCTAGAGAAGAACCACAAAACCATGTTATGACTTACCACATATGGTGTTCATCCAATTCTTGGATTGAAGACTCTATTCATCTATGTATGTTTCAACGAACCTTGACGGGTGTTGTCGTGAAATGGTACATCGAGGCACCTCAAGGTGCCTATCAAGACTTCAATTCTTTGGCCATGGCGTTCCTTACTTACTTCCAGTACTGGTGCATTATGAAACTAGTATCCATCTTCTTACGTCTCTGAAATAGAATACTGCTACCCACATCTCTGATCACATACATGAATGGAGATGTTGGTGTCGCCTTATTAATTTTTATTTTCCTGATGAGTTGTTAACTGAATGGTTTACCAATCATTCATCAACAAAATTGTTGCATGCATAGAAATGGGAGGTTGTATTACTAAATATTGAGCCATTTCTCGTGCCCAATATTTAGATTTGGTGTATTCCCAATCTGGCACATTATATGATCTCTTTCCTGATGCTCCGAGGCCATCTACAGATCTAGCATCTTCTAAATATTTGGACATAGCACCTATCAATGGTATTATTGGATCAGTGTATCAAACTTCTAATAAATCTTCTTGGAAGAAAAAACCCGTTTCAAATACTGCATCCAATCCTCCTTCGAAACCCTCTTCAAATCCTGGTAAAACCTCCAAGGTTAATGTTGTTCAGTCTACCACGATAGACAAAGCCTCGAAAGGTAAAAAGAAGGGTAAAGGAAAAGAAAAATCTGATACCTCAAAACAGGATCCTCCAAATTCATCTGCAGATGATGCCTCAAAATGTAAGCCTAAATATCCTTGCCTAATTTGTGAGGAAGATCACTATACCAAGGATTGTCCCCATCATGTAGAAGTTAGTCACTTGTTAAAAGGCACTCAAGGGAAATAGATTGTACTGAATGAACCTTTTCCATCACAACAAACCCAATTTGTAGAACAACCATAATCTTCTGCCTCTTCAGGTTCTCAGGTTTACATGAGTGGAACAATGCCTATTTTTGTTTCCACCCAGTCAAAATATTATGAAACTCCTCAAAAGCAGATGGTGGAGAAAGAAGCCACTGATACAACTTCTACTTCTACTCCACCTAGTTTCAGTCCTCTTCATATTAAAAGACCCATTAATGACTCCATTATCTGGCCACCTCCAAAAGGTTTTCTTTGGAAATCATCATACAATCTGAATGCGCGAGCTCCCCAACATTACAATATTGTCAAAGACTTGGCTCAAGTGCCTTCGATGATGTTTTCCTTGGAAGTTCTCCAAGCTTGTCCAACATATCGGAAAACATTATTGTCTGCTATAGGAGGGATTGACCCTATGAATTTGAATTTCATCACTTTTGATCTGGAAAATCATATTCCTTATTTTCCCCATCAAACGCGTTTTTAATCGAAGTCATTATTAAAGGGAAGATGATTCATCGAACTGTGATTGATGAGGGTGCCTCCACGTGTGTCATGTCTATTTCCACTAGGGGAATTTTGAGGTCTAAAATGGGCCTCCTATGAAAAATGTACAACGAAAATAAAATTTATAAGAACCAATAGGATTCAAGATGATGATGTCAACCATGGGGGATGATTCACCATTTTTGGAGTAAAAAAGTATAAATATAAAAAAAAATAATAATAATAAAACTGATTTTTCAACTCGTATTTTCAACTTATCCCCTAAGGTTTTACTCAAATTTTGAGCGAGAGTACTTGTTGGAAGCAAAATTTAATTCCTCATCCAAGGAGTACCCATGTTGCATACTTTTGATGGGCCCTGTTATACGAAAAATGAAAAATACATGAAAAAAACATGATTGTAATAACATTTTTCATGTATTTCTATTTTTTCGCGTAGTACAGTCCATCGAAAGTATGCCACATGGGTACTCCTTGGATGAGGAATCAAATTTTGCATCCAACAAGTGTTTCTGCACGAAATTTGAGTAAACCCATAGGGAGATAAGTTGAAAGTATGAGTTGAAAAAGTAGTTTTTTCTTTTTTCCCTCTAAAATTTGATGATGCCATCTAATCTTATTTTATTATTTCCACTATTATTTATAGTTTCCTTAGGAGGCCCATTTTATACCTCAAAAATCCCCTAATGATGTTGGAAAACCATCGGCTCTCCACCCCTCAACCAATCTCCAAACACCTTATAAGCCTTTGATGGTAGAGGATTTTGTCCTTATGGTATTCTCATGAGTTTTCCCAACACGTTGGAAGGCAAAACTGTCGAATTGGAAGCAGAAGTCATGGATGTGAATTTGAATTATCACCTTTTGCTTGGATGAAGTTGGACTCACGCTATGTTTTTTGTGGTTTCTTCTTTATTCCACGTGCTTCGTTTTCCTCATGAAGAGAAAAGAGTTACCATTGATCAATTGGCCTTTTTCTCTTCTGGTTCTTTGAATGACAATGTGCCATATGTGGTAAATACCGACATTCCTTATGAGAGCGTGGGGCAGGTATTTTTAAAGATTCTTCTCTTATGGGAACTTTTTCCCTCCCACCTCCTCATGTCACTTCTATCAACATGATCTCTATTATTTACTATCCTTGGATCATTCCATCTCTTGATCAGGTTGATTCTTTTGGTGATGTTATGCCGCTCAACCCTGTAGAACAATCTTACCAAGATGTTGTTTTGGCTTCAGTGATCACTTCTGAAAGTCATACTACTCTTAGTATGCACCTAGATTCCTATTCACAGTCTCCTTGGTTTGATTCTTAGGATTCTCCGGATCCCTTAAACGAGACATTTCCTACAAACGAGAGTATCGTCAAGGTTATGTCTCTTGAGGAAATTCCCTGGAATGATGCTCATCATCGTTCCTCGTTTCTTCCTAGTCTTGGTGAGATTTCATCGTGTATAGATACCTTTGTTTCCCATACACTTACCCATCCATTTCAAATTCCCATCTTGGTGAATGAAGTTTTGTCTAGAGGAGACATGGGAAATATCACTGTTACCATGCCTATTGACATTTCTGTTAAACTAGGAATTATCAAGAACATTCATGTCGGAGTTTCTTGTTCTCCCGATGATATCAAGATTTACACTACCCTTTTTAAGGAATTCTGCGATGTCTTTTCCTGGTCATATGAATAAATGTTTGGCATTGATCTGAGTATAGTTGTGCATGAAATTCCTACCTATCTAGATGTGAAGCCTATTCGTAAATGACTTCATTCAGTTCCCCCTAGAAAGGCAGCTACTATTAAGGGAGAGGTTGAAAAAATTCTAAAGGTTGGTTTCATATACACTATTCCATTGACAAATTGGGTTTCAAACATTATCCTAGTGACAAAAAAACAAGGGACTATCAGTGTTTGTGTTGATTACCATGATATCAATTGGGTGTGTCCTAAAGACAATGACCCCACTCCTTTTATCGATCAAATCATTGATGAATGTGCTGGGAGTGAGATTTTTTCTTTTACGGAAGGTTTTGCCGCCGACAACCAGATTAACATTCTTCCTGCTAATCAACATAAAACCATTTTTATCTATCCATGGGGGACCTTTGCCTATAAGAAACTCCCTTTCAGTCTGAAAAATGTTGGGGCTACGTTCCAACGAGTGATGTCTTATGCTTTTCATGACATCAAACACATCATTCAACTGTATCTTGATGACTTTTCAGCTCATTCTACTAAGCATCAAGATCATCATGACCACCTATGAGTGATTTTTCTTCGTTATAGACATTAAAATATTCGTTTAAATCTGCATAAGTGTGTCTTCTGCATTGAATCTAGTCATTTCCCAGGGTTTGTATTATCGAAGGAAGGCATCTAGATTTATCCCCTCAAAGTTGAGGCCATTGTAAACTTATCCCCTCCACCATCTTTGCATCAGTTGCAGAGTTTGTAAGGGAAAGCTAATTTCCTTCGTCGTTTTGTACCTAACTACGCTGAACTTGGCAAGGGATTTACTCTTTTCTAAAAAGCAGGATCCCATTTATTTTGGATGAAATCGCTCAACAATATTTTGATGCATTAAGGAACACTAACATTAGTGCTCCTTTGATGCATCCCCTCAACTATCACCGCGATTACTTCTACTACTTGGCTGCAACTGATAGTATTATTTCCATGGTACTAGTGTAAGATGATGATGATGGAAATGAACATGTGATGTACTACTTAAGCCAAAATTGTATTGATACTGAGACTCGATATGACCATGTCAAGAAGTTTTCATTAGCTGCCGTTCACGTTGTTCAACATTTTTTCCACTATATTCTTTTATGAAAAACCATTGTGATTTGTGATTGCAACCCCATGACCTACATTCTAACTCGTAAGTTGCTAGGGGGGAAATAATCTAAGTGGATTGTTATCCTTCAAGAGTTTGATTTGGAGTTTGCTACAACCAAATCAAATAAATCGTTGGTTTTCCCTGAATTGATTTGTGACCTCCCCTCTGCAACCATGTCTACTAGTTTTGATGAGTACATTCCTGACGATACTCTCTTTCTCATCAGCACTCTTAACCCATGGTATAGGGATATTATTGTCTATCTCCAAACCCCATATTTTCAATATGAGTTTTCTAATTCTGAATGTCTTCACATTCGACATTAGTCCCAACCCTATTGAATTGTTGGCAATAATTTGTACCGTGTTGGTGTTGATTCTATCCTTTGTCAATGTTTGACACTCAAAGAAGCGAAGAGATTTATCAATGACTTCCACTCTGGGGCTTGTGGTGGTCACATGTTCGAGTATGCTTTTGCTAAGAAAATCCTTCGTGCCAATTATTTCTGGCCATCCATCTTTAAAGATTGCATCTTAGAAGTCCAAAAATCCCATGCTTTCCAGATTTACAATCGTAAACAATGCGCCCCACCCACACCCATCTACTCACTTATTACCATAGACCTCTTTGATAAATGGGGGATTGATTTCATGACATGTACCCCTCACTCGGCCGGGGGGCATGGCTATATCATAGTTGATGTTGATTATTTTATTAAATGGGGTGAGGCGTTCCCACATGTGAAGCTGAGGGTAAAACTTCTAGTCGATTTATTTTTAATCATTGCATAGCTCGATTTGGTGTCCCTCAAGCTATCATTACTGAGCATGGATCTCATTTCTGCAGTCACATGATGGCAGAGCTTACTGCTTGGTTGGGTTTGCACCATGACAACTCAATCCCTTATTATCCACAGGCCAATGGCCAAGTTGAGGCAGTCAACAAAGCCCTGGTTATTATTCTTCAACGCGCCATTGGGATGCATAAATTGAATTGACATATTATGTTATTTTTGGCTCTTTGGGCTTACTGAACTACGGCTAAGACTACCACTAGATTCACACCCTTTCAGTTGGTGTATGGTATGGAGGAAAATCTTCCAATTGAGTGTGAAATTCCTTCATTGAAACTAGCCGTCGAATTACTCCTGAATACCTCATCTGAAGAGGAGCGTTTACTTTACCTCAAAAGGATCAATGAAACCCACTGCTTCACAGCGTTAGTAATTGAAGCCCATAAAAAATGAGTTAAGGCTCAATACGATAAAATTGTTTCTTCTCGTGTCTTTGCAGAAGGTGACTTGGTATTGCTTTATGACCGAGGCAATGGAAAATTGGGAGCTGGGAAATTCGAACCAATGTGGCATGGTCCTTACATTTTCAAGCGATTTCTACAAAAAAGGCACCTACAAGTTATTGGATTATGAAGGAAATTCTTTGGCTGAGCCCCAAAATGGGCTTTACTTGAAAAAGTATTATGCATGATCATCTGTGTAAATACTTATGTATATTAGTGTGTATTTTCATTAGTGTGCATTGTAATTTTGGTGTGTTAGTTTGCTTTTGCAAACCTTTTCCTTTGCTTACCTCGTGCTCTACTTGGTTTGCAAATGTCATCCAACCATTACATTGATTTCGCTAATGGTGCTTGTCACAATACACATAATTTTCTTCTGCTGCATGGGAAATCTATGACCCTCATGGTGAGTTAGTGAATTTGTAAGGCATATGTTTAGGTTGGGTGACTAATAACATTTTTGAATGTAGCGCGGTCATTGAACTTTTGTCAAAAGCTATCGCTCTTGGCATTAGAGAGTTAATAATAGACCTGATTCAAAACTCAATGTACTACAACTTAACGGATAATATTCAGTTAGAAACCCTCAAATTTTGAGAATGTATTTGCGATTTTGTTTATTGGAATGAGAATTTGGTTTTATTACTTATCATCACATTCCAAGATGCATGAGCACATTAACGGATGCACTAGCTAACTATATGTTAGATAGACATTTGCAAAACTTGTCAATCATAGAACATCACACATTGAATATGGTAAACATGAAAACATGTATGTATATGTATATACATATACATATACATATACATATACAGATAATAGATAAAATATATATATATATATCATAATATATTATATATATATATAACATAAAATATACATATACATATACATATAATATAATATCATAATACATACAACCATCTAATATATACATATCAATAATACTATATTATATATATCTATACTACATTATATAATATATATATATATATAAATATACATATACATATATATGATATTATACATATAATATAATATATATACATTCATACATATAGATATATTATTACTATACAATAATATAATATACATAATATAAACATATAATATATATACATATTATACATATATTATAACATACATACATTACATATATTACAACATATATAATATATATATAATACATATATACATACATATTTTTATATATATAATATAACAATAACATATATACATATATATATATATAAATAATATATAATATATATATAATATATATATATATATAATAAACGAGTGTTTGCAAAAGAGTTTTCTACATCAAAATAACAAAACATGTGTTCCGAGACACATGGGTTTACAAGCGTACATAGTGCAGAAAGTAAACTGGAAGTTGACTATTCGCCCACATGGTGATCGTGATAGTATGAGACAACCCTAATCGCTTGGCCCAGAAGTTGACACAGTCTGGCAAAGACTCCTATTATATTCCTCTGAAAGCACAATGACAACTCATCGATTGAGGCATACTTTGGAATCCCCCTGGTTAATTTTTCCATGTTCCACTTGACCTCAATGATGGGATTCACTCCTTCTACATATGGGGGAGCATCCTTGATTTGGTGTGCCACTTGTCTATCTATTGGAGAAACCATTGGAGGTCTATTTGGTCCCATATATGCACAACATTACAAATTGAATCTCAGTACACATAAAAAAATGATATAAACTTCAAAAACTTCAAAAACATTTTTTTAACTAAATCAGTCCACTATCCCCTTGGAGGAAGTGGAAGATATGGATCTCCTCGGAAATCCATCCATACATATGCCCAATCATCGACCATGATTAGTTGCTGGTGCAACCATCCGAAGAATGCTAGAGGGAATGACATCAGTTGACCGCCTCCATGTCGTGACATCAACTCTCCCCATATGAGAAAATGTGGATCTCTGGGTGTTGGTGGATCCACTTCTAGCCACTGGTAATGAAATAATGGCACATGTTCTAGAATGAATGTCACTAGAATAGACCCAAAACGAAATTGTTTTAGATTTCCCCTCTCACACTTGGTTAATTGGCATTTCATGCATGTCAATAAACCTTTACACTAGTTGAATACTATGGGATTTAGGCATTCGATCACGTACTAGAAGTGAGACTTTTACGCCTCATGCAATTCTTACACCCTTGCTATTTGGGCCATA
Organism: Pinus taeda; assembly: GCA_000404065.3. Classification (NCBI taxonomy): domain Eukaryota; kingdom Viridiplantae; phylum Streptophyta; class Pinopsida; order Pinales; family Pinaceae; genus Pinus; species Pinus taeda. The sequence continues at coordinate 106,158 of APFE031642662.1, forward strand.
GTGTGTAGGATGGTTCTCAATGGAAGATTGGTGATGGTTGTTATGTTAATATTCCAGCTATTACCTTTTTTGGCTCCTAGACAATGTCTCGCAATGAGCATGTCTGTGCTTTCTCCTCCAGATTGTGACCCATATAACTCTACCCGTTGTCCCTTTCTGGACAAACTAGTAATGAAGTAGATGTCAGGGACCTTTATTTTGAGCTCTTAATCCTTGAACATAAATAGTTGGCGATCTACATCCCACCAACTGATTAAATGCTGCAATAATTCGAGTTGTGCTCCAATCCCAGGAATCATGAAGAATTTGAGCAGTCCACATGCTCGAAGGGCATCAATACAGTCTTCATCCTACATTGCTTGATGGTCTTTAGCTTCATGACCGATCTCTTTCCATTCGATCACCATTTTGGACTGGTTTTTCTACAAAACATCAACAAACCAACATTTTATGAGCATCCATGGAGAGAAAAGTCAAGATGAACTATTTTTCATGGAAGATTTCATTTCAATTTTTTTACCTTGGCATTAGCGTGTTTGTTTTAGAATTTTTTCACGCTACAATCATGAGTGCCTAATTGGCTTCAGGGTGAACAGCACGACCTCGATGGGTGAAACCCGCACTGGTCACCCACGATGTAAATTTTTGAAAAATCTTCCTCACAACTACCCTATGGGGGAAAATGCTTAAAATGATCTTCAAAATGAAGCCTGTAAAAAGCGGCTTAACAAATGGTGTCCCAAATTGCTCATGCTCCTTGCCTAAAATTCAAGGTAAAATGAGGTAAAAATGCTCCCCCAAGTGAAAATTGGTAAAATAGTAAAAATGACTTATTTTTTGCCTTATTTATAGTTTTTAAATAATATTTTTACCAAATTAGGGCATATTTCACTCATTTTTTGATATTTTTCCTTGAATCGGTAATGTGTGTTTCCTTGTGCAGCGACAGGTCATACCTTCTCGATGATGTTGGTTTAGTTTGATTGATTCAACAAGTTTTTATTTTAGTATTGAGGTTCTTAGCTTTATTTTAGTATTTTAGTTTGATTGATTCAACGAGTTTTATTTTATCACTTTTTTCAGACTCATAAAAAATAAATGAAAAAGAGACCCCTTGGAGTCATCTTTAAGCTCTTTTCTGACTCTCGAAAAATGAGAAGATTGGCGAGTACTTGTTATTTCAAAGTTGCAAAAGTAAATGAAATGACGTCTACTCGGTATAAGTTTAACCCTGTTCCGAACTGAGATAGACTATTTTACAAAAAAGGAACACCTTAGTCGAACATGGCTAGGAGGTTCTCTTAGATATTGTTTTCTACCTTTTTGGGTTCAAGAGATGATTTACGAAAAGGGACTGTTCTAGTCACTACAACTTCACCCAAAATTTTAGGCATATCTAAAATTTCAGGTCCCCCACTACTCGCCTCAAGCCATCTAGGGACACTCTAGTTGTTTGTTAGCTAATTCACCACATGACTTGTTCTTGTCAGGCCCTCTCGATGCATTCACTTGTGTAATCATGTGATATATATTGCATTCTTTTTTCATGCCCCACCTTGCGCATCGACCCAACCCTTCCATTAGGGTTTTGGAAGTGTGTTTTCTTGCACAATACTTCATATGTTTTCCCTATATAGTTCAAATCAATTGTGACACCGTGCGTGGGTGGGTGACACCCAATCTAGCTTTCATTATGATTGGCCATACTAGGGTTTGGAAAGAAACCCTAAATCGACCCTCGAATGTCTCCATGCATGATTTAACCTAATTCATCTAACTCTAGAGTTACATTCTCATAGAAAACACTTGACATTAGGGTAAGAATCATTGTGTGCCATATCCTCCTAGGTTCATGGCTGGTTCCCCATCTCAGCAGGCGCATTATGGTTTGTAAGCATCATGACTTTCCCTTATCACCTTCATAGCCTTAGGTGCATGTGGCTCTCCATAATGTATCTTCGCTTAGAGGCACACACATTATGATTGCCTCGCCACCCTAGGAAGCACATGATATTGAAATTCTTGCACTAAGCACGCTCATGAAAATTCCCAAATGTTGAGTTGGTTTAAAGTGCAATCATCTCTCACTCTACATGTAGAATTTATTTATAATTATATTATCACCCCAATCATCTTAAATCGATTGCTTTCGGTTTTTTAATTATTGATTCCTTCTCTTTGCATGACTTTAATTGGAGCTGCTTGTGGTGCATATCAAATGAAGAAGGTTGAAATTGAACGAATAAGGATGAGTGACATTGCGTGGGCAAGAATGACCATCTAATAATAATAAAGAGGGAAATTCTACAAGGCATAGTGTATTGATGATACGTGGAATGACAAGGATGTATTACATATGATCACAATTCACGCTTTCAAATTCTCAAAGAGCTCTTGCTAAGGGTAATCAAAATCCATACATTTATCTACCACAAAAAAACTAGCATGTTCATCTAAGTGAGGCATGGGGCATAGATGATAAAATGGTATGAGTAATATGCTTAAAATTCGAAGCTCAAAACAAAGGCGGCCCTTTCAAAAATTTCATACAAATGGAGTTTAACTGATTTTAATGGCTATGCATGTTGAAATGACTTGAAGGCCATAAGTCAATGATGGGATTTAAATGAAATCCATTCACCCTACATCCTTAATTGAATATTGAAGGAGCCATCGAATAAAATGTATTACGCCATGCTGACAATTTCCAGAAGTATTATAATCTATGTTATATCTACAATTGCATTTCCATGGTCGACAACATACGATTGTGGATTCACGCACTGAGTGGCCCAACTCTGGGGAAGGAAGGTCTTCACAACAGTGTTTTCAACAAAGAAGTGTCGTGTGGTTAAGGATTTGGCACCTTTGTGCTTGAAAATGTGAGCATCACGTTGGCCATGAATGACTCATTGTAGCATTGGGATAAATTGCACGTCGAAGCTAAAATGAAGGAGGCAAGAATGAATGTTTTGCGGACGGGAGTGGTTTGCCTACGAATCCTCCCTTTGTAAATATTTGGCAAACCCATAAGTTTTGACAGAACGTGTAAGGTGGTCAGTGCCCTTTATTGTTCTCGTGGGTTAGCGCAGGCATTGGAACTCCGAAGTGATGCACCCTATGAGTAGTGCTTCCCTACTGTGATCAACGGGGAGGCAATGAAGGCAATTAAGGGGGTCACATAAGAAGAGCATTGTTGTGGGTCGCACCTCAACTTGTGGTGCAAAAAATTGTCCTACTTGCATTGCTCTTATTCTAGAGAAGCATGATTATAAGGGGCTCCACATAGGAAATATTACATGATGATGCTCAATGCTATAGTAGCAAAATAATGCAACCTATTTCTCTATGCGACCACACGACCCATGGTAACTCACACAAGTCACAAAATCACATTCTAGAAGTAGCCAGTTTGAGCAACCTTGCTCAGGACACGACTTTGGGACTAATGGTCTCTAAGTTGCACTCAAAGACCTCAAGTGGGTGCCCAGGAGATGCGACCTAGACTGTGATGCAACTTGTGCTACATTACGACCAGGTGACCTATAGGGGAGACGTACTTTCGACCAAGTCGCTGGGTCGCGTTACAACTCCTTAGGCGAGCTCCTTAGAAGGGTGACTAACCATCAACTACGATAATGCAACCTTTAGTAAGTCACACTCCCTCATAGGCCGCGAGGTTGCATTTTATGCCCCAGCGAAAGTAGCCAAAGATGTGACTTTACATTTAGTGCGACTATGTGACCTTTCATAAGTGCAAAATCATTTCATGGGTCACTACGTTGATACAATTGTGTTTTTGAAAGGTCTTTTGTCCGTGTAATCACACTACATCTCTAGCTCTATCATATTGTTTAGATGATGGGATAAATGATACAAACTTGAGGGAAGAGTTGGGGTGGCTCATGATACAACAAAGGGGAAGCTTGCATTGACTTTTGTGTGCAATTCCATGCAATAGGAATCACAATGGATAACACATAAAGAAGGTAGGACCATACATACCCCAACACATGTCACAACGTTCAGAAATGATATTCAAAAGGGGCATGTCAAAAGCTTAAAATATAGAAAATGGTGATGGTTATGTATATGGTTGCTCAATCAAAGTGGTGAAAAGGAAGTACAATAACATAAAAGGGGCATCATCAAACTCATGAAGGAATGTTTTCAAAGAAGGAATTTCGACACAAAAAAAGTGGGCTACTCCTCTATGGATCACTTGAAGAAAGCCATATTAGTGCATCCTCTTGAATTGAAGATGGTTGTGCGAGGTGGAACAATGAGATCGAATTCAACAGTTTTCTTATGGAGGAAAACAACTCATAAATGAGAATACATCTGATGAAGTCCAAGAGGACTTGGCCACATGCATTGATAATACTTTGGCACAACAATTGACCACACAGGGGTATAGATTAATTATTTATTAATGTCATTCTTTCAAATTATTTGGTTGTAATTCCATTATCATTCTTTGTTTGAAATTATGTCTGAGGTTGCTAATTCCCTATAGGTAGAAGGAACGGAACAAATATTGGTCCATGCAAAAGGATTATGGTTTCTCATGGAGCTTGCATAAATAGGTTTTCCTTCAATAAGCTAGGTGGTCCCTTCCAAGTTCTAATAACCTTTCAATAAAATCAAAGGCACATCACCAAAAGATAGATGAAGGCAAGTGAGGCATAGTGGCAATAAAATGAATCGATTTTAGGACCAAGCATCCACATTGTTGTGAGATTTGGGAATCAAGCATTCTAGGGTTTACAATAACCCTCCACATATTTCTCTCTATCTATTTTGGCATGATGTAAATATCACCCACCATTATATCATCCACTACGTTAGGTATGATCTGGGCATGTAATAATCATTGTGCCCTAAGGAAGAAGTGGGTAATCTCAAGAGTCATGAGGGTAGCCGAAAGGTCATGAGGGAGGCCAAGGGCCATGATAGTTGAGCAGTCACCTCATCTCTATAAATGTTCCCTTGGGCCTCATTCAAAAGGATTTTAGCACTTGAGTTGAGGCCAAGATAGATAGTTGATTTATGCTTGAGAGCTAAAGCCACTCAGCTCTTGGTAGCTAGTAGAGTGGAGCTGCAGTGGGTTTAGGGTTTTGGCACCAGGAAACGATATGAATAAACCATGTTACATCTATTGCATGATATGTATTTGAAGTTGAAACAATATTAATAGATGTTTTCTTTACCTTTTTCATTGATTCCCATGCTTACTCATGGTGGTTGTATTAGCTGCCTAGTAACTCACCATATTTGTATGTGTGCCTTCATACACGTGAGATGTTATGTACTGATACATAGTGGTTGCATGTATGTTTCACTTTTGAATTTGTGTTTACTTGTTCCTTGCCATGTCGGTGAACTATTGTGAACTACTTCGCAATTGACCTCTGGATTGTTCCTATTTATTATGTCTGATGGGGTTTTAGCTCACTAATCCCTCTTATTGTTTATCTCTTCTTATCATTTATATGACTTGTTTGCACCTCTTTCTACAATTTTTCAGTGTTAGGCTGATTTTATTTCGCTTCTCGAGCACTTCATTCTTTCCCCACTTTGGCACCTTCTCATTTGATAACCAAGAGCATAAAACATTCATGGTGGCAGCCGAACCCACATACTAGATGGGGCTCCTATCCCAAACTGTGTGAGGTTTAATTGGGGCTTCACACTAGGGAGACCCCTTAGTCGTTGGTGGTACATTTGTGCCCATCAACAAATTGGCGCTAGAAGGAGGGCCTAGTGACAAGTTGAGCCCTTGGAGCCAACAATTTAGTCTCATATCTGTTATGGCTCCAATCAGAATATCTTTCCCACGGTATTTATCTGGTTTGTCTATTTTTCGATTTTCCATCCCCCGGGAGTAGCTTCATCACTTGTATCAGTTAAATTTTGATGGTGAGGATGCAACACTCATAATTGAGCACATTTCTGATTTCCTCAAGTTTTGTGAATCTTTTGAGATCGACAATGAAGAGTTTTCTTATGTGGTCTTTTCCCTCACCCTTGGAGGTCGTGCCAAGCAATGGTGCCACACGTTGCCAGTGACGCCCATTCATTCGTTCGAACAAATCGTCGGTAAGCTCCAACAAGCATTTGATAGGCACACTTTTCAAGATGTGTTAAAAAGGATAAACAAGCTTAGGATGAAACTTGAAGAGTCTTTAGAGGATTTTGCATTCAGATTTGTGCATATTTGTTTTGAATTTCCTGAAAGTGATGTCAACTGGGTGTATTTGAATACAAATTTTCAATGATTGGTTCTCATTTATTTACAAGATTTTCACTTAGAAACAAGTCCTGTTTCACACGAGTATCATCATAATTTGTTGATTACAAAGTGTCTAGATTTTACTAGTAATTTTTTTTTGCCTATCTCTCTAAATTTGGAACCTCAAGTCCCCGAGGAAGAGATTATAGTTTGTGGGATTTTTCATCCTCCTCTTGACTTGCTACATAATAATATTGTGGCAGTAAATCATTCAAATGATGAACAATTCTTTCTGGGAAATGGATCTGATGGTATCGCCTGTAAATCCCTCGTACATATTTTTGATCTTGAATCTGAAAATCACATAGCATATCTTCCTGCTGATGGAACCCTAATTGAGTATATTCAACATACATCTCACTATATTCCAAGATATCATTCACTTACGCATGATGGATTTGGTCTTGTCTCAATTAAAGTTGAATTTCCTATCAAATCCATGGACCACATCAGACCTGCAAATCTATCTTTCGCTTTGGCGAACATAAATGGGCACGATGTGAGTCCGGGTCCTATTGGTGCCCCTTCATATGTCCCTATGCATCCATTCTACCCTCATTTATTCCATGGGTCTACTGCACCGATGATTCCTTTAGATCATTCACAGCTTTATCTTGCTTGCATTGATTGCAATCATGTACATGGGGGTGATGTTTTCAAGGGACCCAAAGTCTAATTCCCTTATGCCTGATCTTTGCCACTCATAGTATTTAACAGTTAAAAAAGAGGGCCATGCATGTCGCTTAGCTCAAGATGGTTCTCTCATTAATACCTCTTTACTCCCAAGCCATGAAGAGCCTTATGTGTTAGATACCCAACTTGATCAAACTAGTGGTTTAAACAACTCTCATTTTATCATAAATATATTCACTCACACCTCTGGTGATTATCCTACGTATCTGTCTGTTGATCCTATGAAGCCCCCATAATTTGATGACCCACCTTTCAAACATTTAGGGATTCATCAGGAAGTTAAGGCACTTTAGCTTCTGTTGATGGTTATGTCAGGTTCTCACGTTCCTAATGAAACCCCTAAACCAAGTCAAATTAGGGTTTCTGCACATCACACTCCTCTCAATATCATATCATCGCATGTGATTTCATCTTGGAAATCCTCTAATTCAAGTAATGTATCTCTGGGAAAATCTTTCTATCACCTTTCAACCGATGTGCATCAACCTCTATACCCTAATTTGTTTGTTGAAGGAGTACTCTGGCCATTGTCTCAAAGCTTTTTGATTGTTGCTAAGCCAGTACAGTCTATCAACATGCACTATCAAATGATGTATTACAATCTCCTATATGGGAAGGTGCCAACCACCTAATCTCCCCTCTACCTAACACTCTTTTGGTTGATTTAGTTCATTCTTGGGAATCTAAAGAATCTCATTTATTGAGTTGCCAATCTATCAATATTCAGACATCTGATCCCATTTACAATATTTTCACTAAGAGTTGTCTAGTCACAACCAATGATAACCACATGCATCCACCTACAAATATTGTGAAGCTATCAATGTTTGATGGAGTGTCGATTGAAGGATCACAGATTTGTCAGAACGATGAGGCACTACAACTTCCACTGACGGCTATGGCAGGCCCTCACACCCTAGACGAAGCCTATGAACAATTTCAAACTAGAGTTTCTGAAATTAGGGTTTTTGCATTTCAATTCTCAGGGATCTCAGTTACACCAGGAAGAAGCCCCTCTTTTAAGGTTGTCAGGTTGATCATATGCTACATCATGATAGGGTTGTTGATCAGATTAATCTGGCAGATTCCTTTACTAACCGACAACATCTTTCCTTGCTTGATTTCATTAAGCATGAATGGAGATATGTCATGTTTAGATGACCATAAATTTCACACCTATAATTTGGTTTACCAGGATTGGGATTTTCCTTGAAAGGTCCTTTTTGGCTTGTTTCCATGTAAGTAGACGAGGTATTCTTTCTATTTTGCATACTTTACAGGTAAGCATTTTATTTTTTGCACAACTCTTTTCACAAATTCTAATTGTTTTCATCCTAGTTTTCGCAGGTCCAGAACTACTGCAATGGCTACTGTGGAAGCTTGATTTCACATAACCTGACCTATGCTTTGGTTAAATTAGGATTTAGGGTTTAGAATAGTTAGGTTTTAGTTTTTCTTATTAGTTTGCTGATTAGAATTTGCTTTGTGATTTAAATTTGTCACACCTCATTTTATTTACGGTAGGTATTTAGTTCCCTGTTGGTTTATTTCTGCACTCATGTTCTTACATTTGTTTGTTGTCGTAGGACATTCATGAAATCTTTGCATATGCATCGCTTCAGCCCTTTAATTGCAATTATTTGATCTCTTCTACACATAACATTACATTGCGTCATTAGCCCTATCTTTTGCATTGCATCATACATCTTCCTTCTCGCTTGACACACACTCACCTTTGACCTAGCCTGGAAATTCCCCCACTTGTTGCATGCCGATACATGAGCCTTCATGAACCTGAAGTTTTCAAACTTGTGGTGCTGTGAAAATCTTCTTGCATCTTTTTATCTTGCTCTAGCCTCAAATTGCATTGCTTCGACCTCTTCACACCTATTTGAAGACCCTAGGAGAGTTTCCTAGTCACCTAGCCCTAAAACTAAAACCCTAGCCCTATGATTGTGTGAAGTTGTGATAGTTACACCAATGGGTTGCCTCTATTAGAGTCAGTCATCAAAGTTGAAGCATGGATATCTCTCCTATCAGTCTAATTTATTAATAGGGAAGATAAGAACAAATTTCTCATGGGGAATCCTAATCTGTTTGAATGTCCTGCACCCATAACTTGAACCCAATGCTCAACATTGTCTTGATTGTTTCAACGACTTGTGTTCTTTGTTCACTTGATGACTAGAAATGAGATGTGGAAGCTTGGAATAAGGGAAAACCTAAATCGAGATATCTTTTATTTTTTTTCAAATAAGAAGCAACCTCTCTTGTTCATAAAATAAGTTGAGATCCCTCATCCTCCCTGGCGCAATGAACAGCTAGATATAAGTGCAAATTCACATGTAAAATAAAATGAAACCAAATAAAGGGTAGAGGATTAAGAAAGGCTTCTTGTGCAGAGAGGTAATGCAATGACTCCACCAGGGTATTGATTAGGCTCGCTGGCAACGGAGCAACGTTGTGATTTCTTGGGGTGACTCCACTAGGATATTGTCTAGGCTCGCTGGTAGTGGAGCAACACTAGAAACTTACTTTTAAAATTCTGAATATAATAAGACCTCTACCACGTCCTTCGCACCATGATCAAATACCGACATGTGTGAACTTTCATTGGGTCTTTACTGATTGGCAAGTCCTAGCTGAGACATGAAGGGAAGGCATATCCACAAAGTTCGACACAACCCAAGAGGTGTCCAGAGTAACCATTCAATATTCCTTGCATCATACATGGACTTAGAGTATTATAGGGATGTTGATAGAGATACTGGATTCTACCAGTGGTTCGCCAATTGTTGTAGCCGCTACAACTCGACCCAAAATTTTGGCCATATCTAAAATTTCGGGTCCCCCACTACTTGCCTCAAGCCATCCAAGGATGCTCCAATTGTTCGTTGGCTAATTCATCACATGGCTTGTTATTTTTAGGCCCTGTTGATGCATTCACTTGTGAAATCATGTCATATATATTGCATTCTTTTGTCATGCCCTAGCTTGTGCATCGACCCAACCCTTCCATTAGGGTTTTGGAAGTGTGATGTATTGCCCAAGACTTCAGAGATTTTCCCTATACAATTCAAATCAATGGTGATACCATGCGTGGGTGGGCGAGACCCCAATTTGACTTTCATTATGATTGGCCATACTAGGGTTTGGAGAGAAACCCTAAATTGAACCTCGAATGTCTCCCTACATGATTTAACCTAATTCATCTACCTCTAGAGTTACATTCTCATTAAAAACACTCGACATTATGGTAAGAATAATTATGTGTCATACCTCCTAGGTTCATGGTTGATTCCCTATCTCAACAGGTGCATTAGGGTTTGTCAGCGTCATGACTTTCCCTTATCACCTTCGTAGCCTTAGGTGCATGTGATTAAGGATTCAAACCTGCTCGAAATTAGCCCTCACTCTCCATAATGTGTCTTCACTTCGAGGCACACACATTATGATTGCCTCACCACCCTGGGAAGCACGTGATATCAAAATTCCTTGCACTAAGAACGCTCATTAAAATTCCCAAATGTTGAGTTGGTTTAAAGTGCAATCAACTCTCACTCTACACGTAGAATTGATTTGTAATTATATTATCACCCCAATCATCTTAAATCGATTGCTTTGGTGTTTTAATTATTGATTCCTTCTCTTTGCAATACTTTAACTGGAGCTCCTTGCAACGCATATCAAACGAAGAAGGTGGAAATTAAACAAATAAGGATGAGTGACATTGCGTGGGGAAGAAAGACCATCTAATAATAATAAAGAGGGAAATTATACAAGGCATAGTGTATTGATGCTACATGGAATGACGGGGATGTATTACACATGAGCACAATTCACACTTTCAAATTCTCGAAGGGTTCTTGCTGAGGGTAATCAAAACCCATACGGTTATCTACCATAAAAAAAACTAGCACACTCATCTAAATGAGGCATGTGACATCAACGATAAAAGGGTATGAGTAATATGCTTAAAAGTCAAAGCTCAAAATATAGGTGATCCTTTCAAAAATTTCATACAACTGGAGTTTAACTGGATTTTAATGGGTATGCATGTTGGAATGACTTGAAGGACATAATTCAAAGATGTGATTTAAATGAAATCCACTCCCCCTACATGCTTAATTGAACATTGAAGGAGACATCGAATAAAATCTATTACACCATGCTGATGATTGCGATCAGTATTATAATCTATGCTATATATACAATTGCACTTCCATGGCCAGCAACATACAAATGTATATTCACGCACTAAGTGGCCCTACTCCGAGGAAGGAAGGTCTTCACAACAATCTATTCAACAAATAAGCATTGTGTGGTTAAGGCTTTGAAACCTCTGTGCTTAAAAATGCGAGCAACACGTTGGTCATGAATGAATCATTACAACAATGGGATAGATTGCACGCTGAAGCTCAAATGTAGGAGGCAAGATTAATGTTTTGTAGATGGGAGTGGTTTGGATGTGAATCCTCCCTTTGTAAATATTTGGCATACCCATAAGCCTTGACCAAACATGGAAACTAGCCAATGCCCTTCTGTGTTCTTGTGGGTTAGCGCAGGCATAGGAAACTCCAGAGAAATGTGCCCTATGAATAGTGTTTCCCTATTGTGATCTATGGGGAAGGTGATGAAGGTAATGAAGGGTGTCACATAAGAAGAGAATTGTTGTAGGTGCACCTTCACCTAGGGCATGAAAAATTGTCCTACTTGCTTTGATTTTGTTCCAGATAAGTGACTGTAAGGGGCTCCACATAGGACATATTAAAGGACGATGCCCAATGCTACAACAACAAAAGAATGAAATATATTTATCTATGCAACCATGCGACCCATGGTAACTCACACAAGTCGCAAAATCACATTCTAGAAGCAGCCAATTTGAGTGGCCTTTCTCAAGATACGAATGTGTGACTAATGGTTGCTAAGTTGCACTTGAAGACCTCAGGTAGGGGACCAGGAGATGTGACTTAGATTGAGAAGCGACCTATGCTGCATTACGACCAGGTGACCTCTAGGGAAGTCACACTTTCAACCAAGTCACTGGGTCACATTACAAATCCTTAGGTGAACTCCTCGGAAGGGCGATTAGCCATCAGCTGCGACCATGCGACCTTCAGTAAGTCATGCTCCATCATAGGTTGTGAGGTTGCGTTTTATGCCCTAGTGAAAGCAGCCAGAGATGCAACTTTACATTTAGTGTGACTATGCAACCTTTCGTAAGTCGCAAAATCATTTCATGGGTCACTACGTCGATACTATTGTCTTTTTGAAAGGTCTTTTGTCCATGGAATCACACTACATCGCTAGCTCTATCATATTGTTTAGATGATGGGACAAATGATACAAACTTGAGGGAAGACTTGGGGGTGGCTCATGATATGAAAAAGGGGAGTCTTGCATCGAATTTTGTGTGCAATTCCATGCAATAGGAATCAAAATGGATAATGTTGTACCTCTGAGTTGATAATGGTTAGCTATCAAGCCAAAGAATCTAAGATAATTGTTTTGGGGTTTTTGTTTAAGTTTGGAGGACCAATGAATGAAACAGATATAACACTGTAATGCCTAACCTTTTGAATAATATTAATCCCAAGTAGAGGGATGCTATAAAACTTCGCACAGTGATAAAGCTTGAATAGTGGTGAGTAGAAACAAAAAATAATATGATTATTATAATTTTCAGACAGAAAATTAAACATTCATAAGTATGAAAACCTCTGACTGATGTTCAAAAGGTTCAAGATAATATGCTTATGCTTACAACAAGATGCCGATGATTTACTGATTCAGAGGGAATTAACTAAATAGACAGTTCATTAATCCATTCTCTTTAATGATTATTACTTCAGAAGCTTATAGGAATAAAATGAGACACAATTATTCTTACCTAGGTATCTCTATAAGACATAAGGATATGAAGAAAAACATAATGTGTAATACTGGAAAAACTTACAGGAAACAAAAACTATGTAAAACTGAATTCAAAATCCTTTTCTTTGTATTAAGGGTCTAGAAAATCTAGGACATCAAATGTTTACAAATAATTCTTCAAGGGTGAACTCTCTTTCAATGGTCAACCTAGTTCAATGGTGAGCAATGAACCCTTAATAACTCGAGAAGAGATTTATTTATACAATAGTAGAACTAAGAAAATATCCTAAATTGTTTAAGGATTTATTCTAGGAAAAGGAAATATCCTCATGCAAGAAGATAGAGAGAGTTATTGAATTGTTGCTTGATGTCTCTGTTATTTAGGTTCTGATGGCTTTGGTCTTTCATATGTTTCACTTTAAGCTGCTTGTCTGTTTGATTTTCATGCTGGAAGTCATATTCACTTATGACCTTTCATCTGATACACTTTAATCTGATACTCTTTGACCTTATTGACCTGTCAATATCCTTTATTGTGCCTTTTTACTTTTACTCTACATTTCAAGTTTTTACTGTGTATTTCAACAATAAATCATTTAGTTTTTTTTTTGTCTCAGCATTAGGTAGTTTGGATATTGATCATTTGTTTGTCTTTTAACTGTATGTTTTATCTGCCTCCTCTGTTTTTTTTTTAACTGTGTAAATTGTCTGTTTTAATATTTAATGTGTAAATGATTTCTTCTAGTATGTCTTTGGTTTAGACCTAATCTCTATTTGTACAGGAAAATCATTTATCCAGAATCTAGAATAAATAGGTTTTTAACTGGTATAAAAACCTTTCATCCATTCTCTTTGTCTTTTGCTAATCACCTACAAAATACAACAATTGTTAAGAAAAACACAGGTTGATAGGGAGGGCCACAATGGCTTCATTTTAGTTGAAAGATATGTGGATGGAGTCTAGAGCATTTTCAGGAGGTAAACAATGGTTAAATTGGTTGTAGAGGCTTAGGGTGGCACAGGAGGGTTATACAGGTTTTACTTTGTAAACGGACAAAAAGAGCAAAAGTGAGGGCTTTTGCTTATAAGCGGGTAAACAGTTAACTTTTTAAAATTTGGCACAAAGTGAACAATGGATGGTTTTACCGTACGTGGGGGAGCCGTTTTGGAGGCTCATTGCAACACTTTTTGCCATGGGGTGGTTTTTCTCCAAGGGCACACGAGTTAACATGGGAATGCCACATAACCACAAGGGGCCCGAGCAAAACCACAAATCTCGCGTGCTCTCGGGCCTTTAAATATTGGAGATCAGGAGCACGTGATATTTTTGTGGATTGTTACATCTGGGAGAAGGTGATCGGAAAACTATCGTGTGGTCGAGATGCACGGAGGGAGAAAGCGTGAAAATTAGTGGGTAGGGGAATAATTACAAAGGATTTGTAGTTATTTTAATGAATAAATCAGGTTTAAACACATTGCAATAGGTTTAAGGAGTGGGACCAAGGTTAACAACGACAGGGTTTATTTAACCACACCAAGGGTGGTGGGTTCAAAGAGTTTATATATCGAGAAATGGAAATATAATGGAGTTAATGTTAAATAATGTGGGGGGAGACAAAACTTAGACTATAAGTGTTTTACAGGTTAAATGGGTTTCGTTGGTAAATACATGAGTGGCGGAGTTTAATTAGATAAAGCGAAGGGGGGAATTTATACTTAGGGTAAAGGGTTTTTATGGGTATTTAGGGAAATCACAAGGGAAATTAATATTTTCAAAGGGAAATGGGTTTCACACTAGGGAAAAGGGGTTTTTGGGTAGGATAGTGAGTTAAACCAAGGGAAAGGGTGAAAATGAAGGGAAAAGGGTGTTTCCTTAAGAAATGATGGGATGATGAGGAAGTTAGTAAAGGTGCAGTGGGGAATGAATTGAATGAGGGGAAGTTAACCAAATCAACTTGTGAACATCTTTTCACTTTCATAACTACTCTTGCACACTGAAACACATGATCAAGAATGGTAAATGTACTTCTGCAACTTTTCTTCTACCTACCCATTTATTTACCCTAACATTTTCTCTTCACTTAATTGGGTGCATCTAGGCTAGTAGACCCTTTTCTTTCCTTTTTGTTTTGAAAAGCAAACTATCTAATTCTAATATTATAACATCTGAGGGCTCATATTAAACTGATGAGTTCCTTATTATTCTTTACCCAACTACTGATCTGCCAAGATTAAATAGTTTGGCTAGATCTTTATTCTCTAACTATAAACATGAAATTTAAAGCATGAACTAGCCAAGATTAAACTATTTGACTGTCATGGGTTGTGGCATTTATGACAAGCCGCACACAACCATTATTTTTCATAATAAAGTAAAAAATAGTGGCACTTGGACTTGCACACTTTCATAGTTTATTGCTTTTTTCTTTTCTCTCTAACCTAACATTTATTTTTTCCTTCATTCTTTAGGCATCTATTCTAACATTTTCTTTGATATGGACATGTTATCAAGATATTTCCTAACATTTTTATTTAGTATTCTTTTTTTCCATACCCTAGCTCAACATTTTTTGAATTTGTTTTTTCATTTTTTGACTAATTGATTCTAACTATACAAACCAAAAAATGCTACAACGGATAACACAAGAAGAAGGTAGGACCATACATGCCCCAACACATGTCACAACATTCAGAAATGATATTCAAAAGGAGCATGTCAAAATATTAAAATATGGAAAAGGGTGATGGTTATGTATATGGTTGCTCAATCAAAGTGGTGAAAAGGAAGTACAATAATGTAAAAGGGGCATTATCAAACTCATGAAGTAATGTTTTAAAAGAAGAAATTCCATCACAAAAAAGTGGGCTACTCCTCTATGGATCTCCTAAAGAAAGCTATATTAGTGCATCCCCTTGAATTGAAGATGGTTATACGAGGTGGAACAATGAGATCGAATTCAACACTTGTCTTATGCAGGACAACAACTCATAAATGAGAATACATTTGAGGAAGTCCAAGAGGACCCCCCAAGGCCACATGCATTGATAGTACTGTGGCACAACAATTGACCACATGGGGGTCTAGATTAATTATTTATTAATGTCATTCATTCAAATTAGTTGGTTGTAATTCCATTATCATTCTTTTTTTGAAATTATGTCCGAGTAATGTTATTTTCTTGCAGGTAGAAGGAATGCAACACATATTGGTCTACACAAAAGGATTAGGGTTTCTCATGGAGCTTGCAAAACTAGGTTTTCCTTCATTAAGCTAGGTTGTCCCTTCAAAGTTCTAATAACCTTTCAATAAATGCAAAGGCATGTCATAAAAGATATATTAAGGCAAGTGAGGCATAGTGACAAGAAAACAAATCGATGTCAGGACCAAGCATCTGCATCATTGTGATATTTGGGCATCAAGAATTCTAGGGTTTCCAATAACCCTCCACATATTTCTCTCTATCTATTTCTTCATGATGTAAATATCACCCACCATTATATCAGCCACTATGTTAGGTCTAATATGGGCATGTAATAATCATTTTGGCTTGACGAATAAGTGGGTAATCTCAAGAGTCATGACGGTAGCCGAAAGGTCATAAGGGAGGCCAAGGGTCACGGTAGGTGAGCAGTCACCTCACCTCTATAAATGTTCCCTTGGGCCTCATTCAAAAGTATTTTAGCACTTTAGTTTAGGCCAAGATATATATATTATTTATACTTGAGAGCTAGGGCCACTCAGCTCTTGGTAGCTAGTAGAGTGAATCTATAGTGGGTTTAGGGTTTTAGCATCAGGCAACAGTATGAACAACCCATGTTCCACTATTAGGTATTGATCAATTGCATGATATGTATTTGAAGTTGCAGCAATATTAATAAGATTTTTTCTTTTACCTTTTACATTGATTCTGATGCTTACTCATGGTGGTTATATTAGTTGTCTGGTACCTCACCATATTTGTATGTGTGTCATCATACAAGAGAGATGTTATGTACTGATACGTAGTGGTTGCATGTATATTTCGCTTTCGAATTTGTCTTTACTTTTTCCTTGCCATGTCGGTGACCTATTGTGAACTACTCGCAATTGACCTCGGGCATGTTCCTATTTATTATGTCTGATGGGGTTTTAGCTCACTAATCCCTCTTATCATTTATCTCTTCTTATCATTGTTGTGACTTGTTTTCACCTCTTTCTGCAATTTGTCAGTCTTAGGCTGATTTTGTTTCGCTGCCCAAGCACTTCATTCTTGCCCTACTCTGACACCTTCTCATTTGATAACCAAAAGTACAAGCATTCATGGTGGAAGTCGAGCCCACATACCAGATGGGGCTTTTATCCCAAACTATGTGAGGCCTAATTGGGACTTCACATCGGGGAGACCCCTTAGTTGTTGGCAGTACATTTTCACCCGTCAACTTTGGAGTTTTCTTTTCCACTTCTTTTTCAAACTCTCTAAACATGAAAAAGATGCCAAGTTTCACCTCCATCGGATTTGTAAGACTTTCACAATGCAAGACTTGTCACCATGACGACGTCGAGTTCCTCCTTTCTATGGATCGTAAAACTTACTAGGATGGATTGATCTGAAGGGTGAAATTATATTATATCCCCTTCAATCTTGTGCTAAAAAATATATGGGGTACTCACCAGAAATGGTGGGGTAAAAAGTGAAAATGTCCATATTTTTTATCTTGTAAAGGAAATATGTCACTCTTGAACATGACACTCATCAGTTATTCATGTCAGGTTTGGGATATCCTTACTTCGTCACTTGCCTTCCTGGGTTTGGGAAATCCAATTTTCCTCTCATCTGATCATACCATTCCATCATCATGACTTCTGATCCTATGTTGAGTCTGATGCTGCCAAACTTCGGAGTCGTGTCGCCGATATGTTCAAGAGAAGTCCTATCTGTAGTTCTTTATCACTTGTACACTATCTGACTTTTTACTATAGTCATGAGCCATACTTATTTACTCTACTATATCCTTTGTTTTGTGTTGATGATGTGGTATTCATTATCGCCCTCCTTCAATGCATCACTTCCCATCGACTTCAAATCATTATGCGGGAAGATGATCTAGAAAATCCTTTCCAGTACCTTAGAGCTTGCATGCCTTAATGGCAAGTTCTTCACATTTGACAATAGGTTTATGTCATTGACCTTCGATTAGATGAATTGATGGGTGTTCGACTCCAGTTCCGTTATTCACATTTGTGGATTGTATTGATTTACCTTGAGAGACATTGTCATTACTGGTGGTTTCTCTTGTGCTTGTTAGCAATTTACATCATTGATCGACAATCAAGTGGTTTTCTATCATGTTTGTCTTTGACACATCTATTCACATGTTATAATTCATACATTGATTGGTTCGAGATGGAGCTCAAGACCCTCAATTTTGTCTGATAGAATCCAGGTTGCGTGGAGTTATGAGTCATTCATAATTGTATACATGTTTCTATTAGGCAGATGGTTGTGACCATACTATGGGTCCATATTCATTATCCTTTCTATTCAGATGGTTAAGACCATACCATAGGTCCATATTCACGATCCTTTTTATTCGAATGGTTACGACCATACTAAAGATATTTGCACATGATCCCTTCTATTCAGATGGTCATGTCCATACCATAGATTCATGTATTATTAGATTCCTATTCCTATATTATTAGGAATGATCATCAGAGATTTCAGATATGCATATGTATATGCTTGATTTGTAGGTCTCCTAATAGTGTTGTTCTTGTCCTTTCATTGAATTGTAAAGCATCTCAGCCATCACTCCCTATTCTGCCTTCATGCTTTAGGGCGCATCTGTTACACAATATTTTGTCACTTCTCATGTTCACCTCCCATGCCATATCCTGGAGTGCCAAAATATTTGCTACTGTGCAGAATATCCATCATGATATACATACCAAAACCTCCCTAAAGAATCAAAGGAAAATTGCCCTGAAATCATTCTAGACAAAGTTTTAAAACCTAATTTCTGGAATCAATGCATTTTTCTCCACTGCTTGCCTATGTTGATCGTAGGTTTCTTAGTTAGACACTCGCACTACCAACATGGGTTTTCATAGGAAAACTCATACTGAACTCCTTCTGGCAGGCTTTCCCAAACTTGAGGAGAAGCTTCGCTCACTAGAACCTTCGAGAACAATGAGATGGATAATTGTTATTGTTGATATGGTTGAGCTCTCTCATTTGGGCCTCTTGATCTTATCATCATGGGATTTTCGCTTGAGATGTGGACCTTCCTCCCTCTTTTGTGGGCCCCTAACTCCCTCTCCCTTCCTATAAATTCACTCCCTTCCATTTCCAAATGGTTGATCATTGATTGTTGCATCCCTATGCTCAGATTATGCTTACATGTTTCCCATTCTAACTTGGAGAAGGAGTGCTTGAAGATTATTTCCTTGGACTTGGACATCCACCCAAAGGAATGCCTCAACATTAAGGCATAGGTTGTATTATTCCCTTTTTAGTTTCTTAATATATACATATGATGTTCACTTTCCATAATTGTATAAATATTTATGCAATTAGCTTAATGTTCCTTGATTTGTTAAGTAGTTAATGCTTGATATATGTTATGTATGCTCTTGTATATTGTATAGTACTTTCATCTTCCTTGAAAATTTCCGGATGTGAAGAATGGCTTACGAGCGAGGCCTGGAGCGAAACATTTAAAGGCATCTCTGAAGAATAAGCAATTAGCACTAGAATGAAGTAGGTTCCTCTTTCCCATTGCATTTGTCAAGCATAAGCTAGGAAAGTGAGTATTAGGTTGTTTGGTTTGTTGCTAGACCCACGCATTGGGCTAGAGGGATTGCCTCTGTTCGCAGAGTGGATTTTCCTTCACAACAATAGCTTTGAAGATATATGTTGGTAGCCACCTTTATGGTTGTTATGAGAAAAAGTGCCATTGATGGTGCTCAGGTTGACCAAATGAGAATAAGTTGTGAGATCTTGGATGATGTTATATTCCACTTGTAGATTTCTAACAACACCTTATTTTTCTTCTAAATATTTTTTCAAATTGAAATCACCCCCAGGATCCAAAGATGTCAGGGAGATGAGAACACTAGGCTGCTTCATAGAGTTAAGAAAATGTAGCATGTCTCTATGTAGGAATTTACAAGGTAAGTTCCTCAGACAGAACACCAAAAGGACACCGCTCACAAATAGATCATAGATCAATACACCAGTATTTTGACGTGGTTAAAACCCTCAGAGAGGGAAACAGTCCACGGCCTGCGCCAACTTGGCTACTACAGGCAATTTATTAATAAAAGAATGAAAATTTACATAAGCTTCTCTCATGCACGGTTAACCTACAAATGACCCTCCATGCGCTTTAAATAGAATTCATGGACCAATCGGGTGTCAAGCCACGGATCAAGTGTCGGTAATACCGAGGAGAGAATGAACCGTCGGATCACTACATATCGTGACCGTCGGATTGTAAGTTACAAAATGTACAACGGTAAAGAAACACACTTTACCTAACTCTATACCTAACTCTATACTAGACCAAGTTGAACTTAACTATTCCTATGTGTCAGAATATCCTAACAGGTACTGAGGTTGTTCGATTCACCCTAGAGTATTTCTGTTGGTTAGAGAACCAACTCTTTATTATTTAGGATTTTCAATACGCTGGGATGGATTATTGCGGCAATCCCGACATGACTCTTCCACCAGGAGAGCAATGGGATAACAGAGGTAAAAATTGTTTTTCAACATTTTAATTTTATATGTATGTTTTTGTATTTTTAAAAATCGTCACAAAACTAATAGTAAAAGTTTTAAATGCAGATGTGGGTCCACGGCGACCAGCCGCTCTCCAGCCCTATGATCAGAGACAACTAGCTGCCGCAGCACTGGCCCCACAGGACCAAACAACAGAGACCTTGGCTGAGTTGGAGAGCCATCTAGAGCCCTTGACCGCAGATATTCCTGAGACCAGCATAGATGACATTCCTCTTCGGCTTCAGCGCTATGTGATTGGGGTCCCAGGACCTTTTAGGAGGTTCCTTTGTAGGGTGGCCCGAGCAGTGGTGTCTTATCGGGATCATCACCAGTGATAGGATGATTGCTTTGTAGACCCATTTTTGATAGGACTTTTGATACTATCATTTTTGCCAATCATAAGGTTTTTTTCAACCTATGATCGAGGACGATGTATATTTTGACACACTCTTATGCTATGCTATGCTATTACTACGGTTATCTTGAAAAACAGGTTTATGAGATGTTTTTAAATTTACTATTTGATTTAATGCAAATGTCTATTTAACATTCGAGAAGAAATTGCATCTGCTAATGTATTTAAATATATTGGAATGTGCTGATATTCTTTGTAATCAAATTCTCGTTCCAAGAGACGGACTCTCAAAAATAATCTTAATAATACTGGATTTCTAATGGCATAAACTCGATTAAGCTATAATACAACGAGTTCTGAATATAAATTAACAATCAAACTTCGAATTCCAAATGAGATGGATTCAGATAATAATTCAATCACTGCACTGTATTCTGCAATGTTGTTTGTTGTTTGACCGAGGCTTACCCCCTGCATAGATACTAACTCTTTAGAGGGTGAATAGATAACCTAGGCTGCGGAAGAGATGTTCCGTGTACTATGACAAGCACCATCAGCGAAACCGATGTATGTTTGGAGAGGCGTCGACATCTGCAATATCAAGATAAGCAGGGCTATTAATGAAAAACACTCTCTAAAGTAAAGCACACATCTTTACTCTACGAATACACCAACTTAGAAAAAACTAACCTAACGAAATCGCCACGCTAATCGTTTAAGCATAATATCGCTTTAGATAAAGCCCATTCCTAGGTTTACCTAAAGAGATACCGTCAAAATCTTCTAGCACATAGGCCCCTTTTGCCAGCTTCCGCTTGACAATATACGGACCATGCCACATGGGTACAAATTTTCCAGCCCCTAGCTTATCGTTTGATTGATCGTAAAGTAAAACTAGGTCGCCTTCCGAAAAATTGCGGGGTGTAACATTCCGATCATACTGAGCTTTGATCCATTTGACCATGAGTTTCGACAGCTAATGCAGCATTGCGTCGATTCTCATCTAATTGAGCTAAGTATAATAAACATTTTTCCTCTTCGGAAGTGGTTGGTAATAATTGCATGACAATTTGTAATGACGGGATTTCGTATTCAATGGGCAATACTGCCTCTAAACCATAAACCAGTTGAAAGGGAGTAAAACCTGTTGATGTTTTGACTGAGGTTTGGTACGCCCAAAGTGCTAAAAATAACATGTTGTGCCAATTCGACCAATGAATCCCAATGATTCGTCAGATCATCGTGACTAGAACTTTTTTGACTGCTTCAACCAGACCATTTGCCTGTGGGTAATATGGAGTGGAACTATCGTGACACAGGCCAAGCTGATCTGTAAGTTCGGTCATCATGATTTTTCGAAAATGACTCCCATGGTTAGTGATAATCGCTTGGGGAACACCAAACCTAGCAATTATATGACTGAAAATGAAAATCGTAGCAGTTTTGCCGTCTGCTGAAAATGTAGTCATCGCCTCGGCCCACTTGGTAAAATAATCTACCGCAAGTATGATATACGCATGCCCCCCAGCCGAGTGAGGGTTACATGTAATAAAATCAATACCCCATTTTGCGAATAGACCAATGGCAATGATAGGGTGGAGAGGAGTAGGACGAGCGCGCATCTTACAATAAAAAAATTGGCAATTGTGGCATTTCTGGACGACAGTAATACAATCTTTGAATAAGGACGGCCAAAAATAGCCAGCGCGCAAAATCTTTTGGGCTGTGGCATACCCAGATATATGACCGCCACACACTCCAGAGTGGTAGTCATTAAGAACCTTCTCAGCCTCGTCATGAGTAAGGCAATGACAGAAAACAGAATCCACCCCACGACGATAAAGTGTATCTCCAATAATAGAGTAAGGTTGGGTTTGGAATCGTATTTTTCGGCGTTGAGATCGTGAAGTATCTGGCCAAAAAGATTGGGTTTGGAGATAGACAATGATATCTCCGTTCCATGGATCAACGGTGCTGATAAGGAATAAGGATTCATCCGCAATGGATTCTTCTGCCACATGTTCAGTATCAGCACGAGGGAAGTCACACATTAATTCCGCAAAAACCAAAGACTTCTTTGACTTGGCCTTCTTAAATTCCAAGTCAAATTCCTGCAGGATAACAATCCATTTGGAATACTTGCCCCCCAGCAATTGTTTAGTCAAAAGGTATTGCATAGGGTTACAGTTAGAAAGGACAATGGTTGTGGGTAACAAAATGTAATGACGAAATCGCTGAACAGCTTGAACTGCAGCTAAGGCCAGTTTCTCCACATGTGAATATTTTAACTCAGTGGGAGTTAGTGTCTAACTAAGATAATATATCACATGTTCACTTTCAAATTCATCCTGTTGAACTAAAACCATCCCAGTAGTGGAATGGGAAGCGGCGAGGTACAAGAAGTAATCCTGGTTGTAGTTGGGAGGATGCAATAATGGCGCATGGGTCAACGCATGTTTTAGTGCATCAAAAGATTTGTCAGCTATCTCATCCCAAAAGAATGGAGTGTTTTGTTTCAACAACCGGGTGAAACCTTTTGTAATCTCGGCGTAGTTAGGAATGAAATGACGTAAAAAAATTTCTTTCCCTTGCAAACTCTGGAGTAGGCGAAGTGTCGAAGGAGGTGGTAACTTGATGATGGCTTCAACCTTCGAAGGACCGATGCGAATGTCGGCTTGCGATACAACAAATCCTAGTAACCGACCCGTTTCAATACAGAAAACACACTTGTGCGGATTCAGCCTAATCCGATAATGCCTACATCTCATTAAAATGGCTCATAAGTGAGTGAGATGGTCGGCTCTTCGTAATGAATGAGCTGGTAAATCATTAAGATAGGGCTGCACAATGTGCTTGATGTCATGAAACACATAAGACATGGCCCTTTAAAAATTTGCCTCGGCGTTCTTCAATCCAAAAGGTAACTTGCAATAATAAAATGTCCCCCGTGGATAGATGAATGCCATTTTTGGTTGATCTGCAGGTAGAATGTTAATTTGATTGTAACTGGAAAAGCCATCCATAAAGGAGAAAATTTCACTGCCGGCACAATCATTGATAATTTGATCAATATATGGCGTGGGATAATTGTCCTTGGGACAAGCACGATTAATATCCCTATAGTCGATGCATATTCTTATTGTCCCTTGTTTTTTATTAACGGGAACAATATTCGATACCCAATCTGTTTAAGTAATTTCTCAACTTCTGTTTTGATGGCAGCAGCTTTTCGTGGGTGTATTTGACGCAACCGTTGTCGGACGGGTTTAGTATCCGGGTAGGTTTTGATCTCATGAACAACGATTGAAGGATCAATTCCTGGCATTTCCTCATAGGACCAGGCAAACACGTCCTGGAATTATTGAAATAGGGCTTTATATGTGTTGACTTCAGTGTCTGTACAAGAAGCACCTATGTGAATGCTTTCAACAATCCCAGGTTTGACTGAAATGTCGATAGGAACCGTTTGAGAAATATTAGCTAAATTTTGTACAGAATCAGGATGTTTCAATGGATTCTGCGGTTCTTTGACATATTCAGCGGTAAAAATGGATGAAAAATCATTTTCAAAATGATCAATCTCGAGTAAAAACGAAGACTGATGATGAAGATATTCCCATGGTAATGCATCAATAGACAACAGTTCCCGAATTTGTTCATCAGTGTGAAAGGCTTTTGAAAATGTTGTTGACTCTGAGGTTGAGATTGAAAGTGATTTCCCATTGATCTCATTCACTAGATCAAGATTGGTTGAATTTGAGTTGGAAAACGATTGTACTGCCTGATAGGCAACTTCAAAGGGACTCAAAGGCATGGCATTGCCAAGAGAGTCCACCTCAGAATCGAATGGAACGATCCAAGGATCGCCAAGAACAATGGATTCTAATGAAATCATATGAATGGTTGCGAAAGGATACTATACGTTGGGAGGAGGAAATGAAAAAGTTATGAGTAAACCCAAATCTTTAACTAATCCTACTCCAACATCCTTATAAGGGATAGCGGTTTTTCCAACATGTCGAATACTCTCAGCAGAGGATGGGTCGGATGAGAAATAAGTTAACTTATCTATTGTTACGATATTTCCATTATGTGGGAACTTAATAAGCTGAAAGATCGATTAAACAACAACAGTCATGGCGTAAGACCAGCTACGACCCAAAAGAAGGTTGTAATCTAGAGGGGCATCAACCACCTCCGCATCTAGATTAACGGTTTTTCCTTCGACCCCTATAGGAAAGTCCTATAAAATGCCATAAGGATGAAACCCTCGGCCATCAAAGGCCTTTAGAATTGTCGGGGATTGATTAAGTGTAGGAGAACCAAGGTTTTTCCAACACTGTATCGACATAATACACGTGGAAGCTCCCTCATCAATCAAAGTCCTAAAACAAGGTCTGTTTTTGACTAATACTGGAATCTGGAAAGACATTTGATGAGGAAGACGAGATGTACTATTTTCTAAATCGAAGACTATGAGGTTTGAGTCCTGAAGATCAACAGCTCCTATAGCCGATAGTAGCATTTTACGCTGTGCTGGACATGATTGCAACACTTCCAAAGCCGACATTGCTGAAGGTGAAACAGCTAAATCTTCAACAATGTTATAGTTGTGAGTAGCTCTCACATATGGATTGAAAGCTGACTTTCGAAGTATACCCTTAGCGGGTGGTTTGATTACTAAGTCGGGACTTGGTTTCTCGATCTGTAGTGGATCAGAACCAAACGGAGCCGAGGTTGATGGATTGGAATTAGAAGATTCGGCTTCCTTACCACCAAGAGGACTTTTACTCCCGTAATCTTGCGATCGTGTCGCAATCCTTACATGTGACATCATCATTATGGGCTCTTCCGAGGCACTAGAGGAAGAACCTATCATTTTACTATCTTGATTTGGAAAAGGATCCTTCAAAACAGCATGTGTTTGTGAACCTTTGACGATTTTCGCAACCTCGGCACGATGCGGACAATCCCTTGTAAAGTGCTCCTCATCATAGATGAGACAAGGATATTGAGGTTTTCGTTTCTCGTCAGTAGATTCAGGTTTATCGGATTTCTCCTTTGAGTTCTGCTTATTCTTCTTCTTACCTTTCTTCTTGCCGTTAGATTTTGATTTGGTTGTGGATGATTCTATGACATGCACATCGGCAGAAATTTCAGGTGAAGACTCTCCCTTAGGGGAATCTGGTAAAGTTATAATAGGAGAAGAATTCTTGGATGATTTCTTCTTACTTTTGGTATTAACAGTACCAATCATATCGTCAGCGGCGTGAGACCTTGAGGGAGGAGCAGCTATTTGATTTTGTTTCGGAAGGTCGGAGATTTTTTCATGTAACGTACCTGACTGCGTATAAACTAAGTCAAGGTACTGAGCTTGAGCAATTACTTGCTCTTCTGTAACTACCCCTGCCTTAGCTACATCTTCAGTTATTTTGGGTAATAATGATTTTACAAACCATTCTGCCAAAATTTGGTCCGGGATAAAAAAATTCACTAAACGATGTCGATGTTGCCATTCATGAATATGATCTGAAATATAAGTGGACGCTGACTACTTTAACAAAGTTAATAATTCTGTGCCATTGTCATATCGGACTGGCAGCTGAAAATGAGTAAGGAAGGAAGTGGCTAACTGACTAAAATTATAAAAAGAGCCTCGTGGCAACTCAATGTACCACTTGGCTGCAAGGCCAATTAAAGTGCGTTGAAAAAGATGAAGATGAATTGAATCATCTATAATGGAAATCGATGCACACCAGAGATGGTAAGTCATCCCATGATTAGACGAATCCTCTCCTGGCTTCCCCTCAAACTTTGGTATATCACTGGGCAACTTATTCGACATTGGCAGCCAAAACAGAAGATAATTGATGGGATCGTTCATAAGGCGTGACAAGTCAGGCAAATCCAAAGTTGCTATAAACGGTAACTGACGGTTCGGATCCTGAAAACTTGGGGTCATAAGACCAGCCCCAGGAGGAGGATATCCAGGATAGCTTGGTATCGGATTCGTATTTGGGATATTATATCCTCCTGGTAAACCAGGATTAACTGGACCATACTGGGGTTGTTGATACGTATACCCAGGGTATGGTTGATATTGATAAGCCGGGTTCTGCACAGCGGGACCGTATTGGTACTGCCCCTGGTATGGTTGATAAGTAAATTGTGGTTGAATTGTAAGAACCGTACTAGGCCCAGGTTGTCCTACAGGCATGGAAATCGGAGTCTAGATTGTAGGTCCAGACTGGGGTAAAGATGCCTGAGGAGTTGATACAGGAGCAGTAGAAACTGGAGTTGCTGATACTCTAGAAATGGGTGGAGTGGATTGAATAGAAGCCGCAACAGTTGCAGCAGACGTTTGGGACAAAGTTCGAGGTGAACTAGGCCCAGACTGTTGAGCTGCCCCAGGTGCAGCAATTTGAGTAGTAGGCTGGACAGGTTGCTGGGGTGAACCAGAAACAAAAGACTATCCAGATTGAGATGACAACTGCACACTGGGTTGTGGAGTCTGTTGATCCCACACCACGTTCATTCCGGGGTATGGACCCATAACAGGTTGAACGTATTGAGGACCAAAACCAAGTTGAGTGTAAGATTGATAATTATATGGTACATTTCCGGGTCCTTGAACAAATGATTGACCTGAAGGTCGTTGAAAACCTTGAGGTTGATATTGACCCTGAGGTTGGTACTGACCGTGAGGCTGGTACTGACCTTGGGGTTGGTACTGACCTTGAGGCTGGTATTGACCTTGAGGTGTATATTGATATTGGGGTTGACTTTGAGGTACATATCAGTACTGGGATTGACCTTGAGGAAAATACTATCCCATAGAAACATACTGTCCTTGAGGTTGCCCCCCAGGTGGTAACGGACTACCCTGGGGTTGCCCCCCAGACGGTATTGGAGTACCTTGCGGCTGCCCCCCAGACGGTATTGAACTAGCTTGAGGTTGTAGATTAGGAGTAGTACCAGACATCATAAGAATCTCTTCGACACTTAACGGTTTAGTTCCATTATGACCAGGAGATACGGCATAATCAATGGGTCGAGGAGAAGCTCCCGAAAACGTACCATATATAGACTGATACCCAGGAGGAACAGAAGGACCGCCACGTAAGAAAGTTTCTGGCGTCTGAGTAAACAAGGATGACTGTCTCGACATATCCAAAGGAGGATAATAACCTCTGGGTGTTGTATGGAAAGGAAATCGAGGTGGTGAAGACGCGAGACCTGGATTTTCTAAGAAATTGGTCAACGAAATATACCAAGCGTCATCTCTAATGGCACTGTAGAAAATAGATTCACGCTCCCTAAGTTCAATAGTCGGTTGATTTTCAGGGATGCTTATACCTTCATTCGGACTTGAGCTTACAATTTCTTCAATGGAAATGAGTCCAGAAGGAAGATTCTTGGTAATAATATTTTCTACTCTAGGTGAACTAGGACCACTAGAAACAGGAGAAGCAAATTCTGAGGATGGAGTAGCAGTAATTTCATATTCAGGTTCAGATATTTCAGGTTCTTCGGCTAATGAGCTAGTAGGAGTGATATTACCAGTAACCTCAGAAAATGAAATCGGTTCATAAATATGTTCTGTTGCTTGCACTAGATAATCAGGATGTACAATCAACAAAGACTGTCTGGCCTCTGGTGACCCAACCCTACTTTCAGTAGGTGTGACAAGGGCTCGCATCCCTTCCAGTTGACTTGGTGTAAATTCGGGAGGCTGCCCCCGTAGTCGATGGGATTGTCTCGGTAATTCAGCCATGATTAATCTAATTACTTCACACGAAAACAAAGAAAAAATCTCAAGAGAAACACCTAAAGTCTCTAAAGAACCAAACAATTTGAAACACACACCTAACAAATCTAGGAGATCAAACCACACACAAACAGTATCTTTCCGGATCGAAAACACTAGTTGGTGATGAAATCCAACGTCACAGAATTCAATACAGAAATGGCGGTTGGAACAGTTACCCCGACAACCTCCTTAATGAAACAGACTGGCACAAGTTTCTCCACTATAACCGTCTCAAGTGAAGATAACCCCCCAGAGAGTCCAAGTGAGTCTAGTCGACGTCTGCTCTAGGTACAGTGGGATCTTCCCTCCACCGTCACCTAGGAAAGAATCCTAAAGATTATGGTCACTAAGGTCACCAATGGAAACAAATATACTTGGGGGAACAGTCTACGATCTGATACACACGCAAGGGCAGAGTAACAAGCTCAATCCCCTTGAAGGCTCCTTGACATAATCCAAGGCTTACCATCAAGTGACCCCAGGCTCCTCGACAATGGTTAATCCGAGGTTTACTGTTTTTAATACGTGAATATCTTCCATCGTTCCCAATGAGGAATGATTGATTCCCACACTGGTTCAGATATGATCTCGTGCTTCTCCTTTAAGAGGCGCTTTCCTAGAGCATAGATGTAACAATTGGATTTTCTTCCTACCGCAAGATCGACTACTTGTTTATTTAAACTACCTTGGAGAGTTAATTACTCCCTATTCTAAGATACTAGCCTGAGCTATGTTGGTGAAAAGAGCCCTAGAAAATAAAAATAATTCTAGATTGATTTTAATTAAGCGTTAATTTTATTGTTTGGTCCTTAAGTCAATGGGTGCGGAGATGAAACTTTATGGTATGAAGACTCGACTCCAAAACACTAAAAATGCACCTAAGATGATAACAATTCCTTTTCCTTTTCAATGAATTTCTAGCTAAGGAAGAGTCGAAAATGCAATGCTTTGCAAATCAAATCTTTCTCTTAACATACAACTGAAAGGAAACTTTTTGTCTTTTCCAAAGAACTTTAAAAACGAGACTACTAATGAAACTCACAGAAAATCCCTTTGCTTTTCAACAACCAACAACTACAAGAATAAGCAATTCCCTTAAGAGAGCTTTTAAGATTTCTAGAAAAAATCAACAAGCTTGTATAATTTCTACGAAAAACTCAAAACTATGATCTAATCTTGAGATCTAAACGAAAAATGGATTGAAAAGAAACTTGAAATGCTTTTGAGGATGTTCAACTTAGTGTTTCAGCTAACTAAGGATGAATTTGTTCAGCTCAACAAACTAATCAAAAACATCCAATTATATTTTAATAGAAAAAATGAAATTCGAAACTTTTAATCAAGTTCAATCAAAGTTTTGCAAAAGAGACAAATGGGATCTAGGTCTCTTCACGGATAGATTTCATAAGCTAGTCAAACTCAACAAGAAGACCAAAGAGACCAGGGTGATCTAAGGCTATAAGGCTCCAGATCTCTGAGCTACTACAAAGACCAAGAAAAAACCAATCCAATCAAACAAAACTTCTTAGAAAGTCACTCCAAACAAGAATGCCAATGAAAACTAACTCACAAGGAGCTTTTGTCAAGACAAATGTAGGTTTGGGCATATACTAATAGCTATGGAAAAAAACTAAACCTAACTGGGTAGATGGATCTTATTTTTTTCAAATTTTTGACAGGGGTTCGCAGGCATCTAGTAGAACCAGGTGCGGTGCCACTCTGTCTTACACTGTAACAGTGTGGATAGGTCCACACTGTAACTGACTCAGAGGGTGCGGTCCTCTTCCAAAAGTTCAAAAAATAAAAATCCAACCAGGATCTAACCAATACCCAAACTCACACAAATCAAGGCAAAATCAGAAACAAAAACTTAAGTTCCTCAAGTCAAAGCAAAGACAAATCAAAATCCAAACCAAACCAGTCCCAGTGGAGTCGCCAATTTGTTGGCCGGATAAATCATTC
The DNA here is from genome assembly GCA_000404065.3 of Pinus taeda. Lineage (NCBI taxonomy): Eukaryota > Viridiplantae > Streptophyta > Pinopsida > Pinales > Pinaceae > Pinus > Pinus taeda. The sequence goes on from APFE031642662.1 coordinate 136,910, forward strand.
TTGCGGACAAGACCGATCTCCCTAGTATCTAACGATATCTAGCAACAAAGAGCACAAGCAAATCTACTTTTCTCTAAACATGTTTCAATTCATTAATGAATACTAAGAGGTGTAACAGACCCTACCTCGGTCCAACGCTTGTTTGAGGCAGTTTTATCCCAACAACTTTAAGCAGTTCTCGTTTAATAACCTGCATACACAAACAAGCACACATCAAAGCATACCTACGTATAACAAAACATGTTCATTATGAAGATCAAGGAGCTCATAAAGTAAACCATTAGAGACAGTTCATTGAGAAGAACAAACTTTATTGTATTAACTTTATGAATAAAATAACCTTACAACCTTTGCCTTGATGTTGCACAAGTTCTTTCCAGGGTCCAGCAGGAGTCTCCTCTACTTTGACAAGCCTCACTCACTTCCTAAATGACATGAAAGGTATGTGATCTCTCCTCTCATAAGCTCAAAAAGGAAGCCTAGTTTTCAGTAGCATTTACCCTCAAGAATCTTCAGCTTTCAACCTCTCTACAACCAGCCCAATGCATGAATTTATAGTGCAAATGGAGGAAGTTGCAGGTCCACCATTGAAGGGATAGGTTCCTCCTTCAATGGGATAAGCACCTCATATCATGGAGTTAGCTCCCTTAGTTATGGAATGGATGAACCAAGGTGGAGCGGACTTGCCAGCATAATATTCCTTCTAGAAGTGTCTAGAAGTGACCCAAGATGAGGGTTCGTACCCATTACTCAATAGACAGAGTGGTCAAGTCTGCAGGAAACATGACCATTAGGTGCCGCACCGTAGGTAATGCTAGGAGAAAGTGTGAAACCAGAATTTAAGATATTTTTAAGGTCTTTCTCCCATTTTCAAGGCTTGACATGAAGCTCTGAGGTTTAAGACTTGCAAAGGAGGTATGTATGAGTGTTGATGGACTCATACAAACTGTAGAAAGTCATGGTGACAATTTTTTGTGTAACATGGGTTAACCTTTCAGGAAAGGGGGGTGGATTCATTCTAGGAACAGTTTCGTCTCTTTCCTCCTCACTCTCCCTACATGGAGATGGAGGTTGGTTATCCTAGAGCACTCTCCCAGACCTAAGATTAATTTCATGAATTTCCACAACATAGGCAAGGTAGGATGCTTCTCCACTCTAAACCTATTGTGCACGTATATTGTGCAGGTTCTAGTTTGGTTGGGCAAGCATTCGAGATTGTTTAGGTTGAGCAGGGTGTAGGAGCTATGGTTGAGATGGAGGTGAAAGAAATAAAACTAGAGCTTGGATGTATGGAGGCCTCCACCCCTGGGGTGGTGTGTTCCACTAAGGTTGTGGAGGAGTATATGGCTAATATGGTTTGTTGAGTGATTGGGAATGGTATTGAGGTAAAAAAGACTAGGGAGAAGGTGTAGACCAGGAAGGATGAGCTCAAGGGAACCAAGGGGAAGTGGAGGTGTTTTAGGGTTGTAATATGCATAGGATGACCCTTGCATGCCCTATTGGTATGGTCGAGTTCCATGAGGCCTCCTTTGATTTATGTAGTAGAGTTGTTCAGTCACCCCTTTAGTTCCCTAGTACACAACTTTTAATCTAGGCAGAGAAGGGCACTTGTCTATGGAGTGGTTTTCCTCACAGAACGAGCATATTTCTATAAGGTTCAATGGAAATTCATTCTTAGGGTGCCTCCTTGTGCATCTAGGGAAAAAGATGGATAACTATCTCTCTTCTTCCTACTGCTTCCATTTGATTTACATAGTATCTGTTTTCAGAGCAAGGGATTGCAGTATTTCACTCTTAAAGTTTTCCAACATGTTCCCAATTTCACTTTTTATGGATGTATTGGAAGAGGATGAACTGGCCACTGCTTGACTATCCCTACCCTTCTTTCTAGCTGCCCTAGAATCATTCTTGAAAACTGTCTTGATATCATCATAGGGTAACTAGTAGATGTCCCCTCCTAACAACATGTTTAGGGTTTCTAGAAGGTCTTCACTGATCCCCCTGAGAAGGACTAACTTAAGTAATCCAAGATCAAGTGTGCACCTGGCCCTTTTGTAGTTGAGTTGGAATCTTTCTCATAATCCTCTAAGGACTCATCCTGTCCCAAGGTCATTCTCAAAATTTCCTCTTTGGTATCTTTGGACCTGCAGTCATCCTTATACTTGTTGTTGAAAGCTTGTTGCATCTGAGCCAAAGTGGTGATATTGTCCCTAGGTAAACCCATGAACCAATGCAGGGTTGTATCCTTGAGAGTAGATAGGAATAATTTCAACTTCTAATCATCAGAGGTGTAATCATAAGTTCTTCATGTGAAAAAAAATTCAAACAAAATTTTTTTTGGATCTTCTAAGGTTAGGCCATGGGAGTGAGGAAGAGTAGAGGGGCTTATGTTTTTCATCTTGGAATCTCCATTAGTTTCTCTGATGGGCAAAGCACCCTCAATTATTTCCCTATCTCCCCTTTTGATTTCTATTTTTAGCCATAATGTTAGTTGGAATGGTCTCTTCTTCTTCCCCTATAGGCTCTTCAAAAATCTCTAGTTGTTCACTTAAGGGGTCCTCTAGGTCACAACCACCGAAGAAGAGGGAAGGTTGGGTGTTTGAAGTGGTGGGGGTATTTGGCAGAAATTTTCCTAAGTTATCCCTATTCCTACGAGGCATGAAAGGAGTGTTTTTTTTTAATTTTTGAGTTTTAAACTACTTGTAGAATTGAAATAAAACAAAACTGAATTGCAAATATTTACTGAATGGAACTAATTGCATAATGAAAGAGATAAGAAATTGAAGAAATCACATCTGTTCAGATACCTCCCCACAATGGTGCCAAAAAGTGATGAGCATTAGTATTGTAGCAAGGTTGTTGCAACTCCTAGTGCTACCGACTTTACTTCATCAACCTAGGGTTCATACTAACTTGGAGGTGACAATGTTGTATACACATATAGATGTAATTGGTATACTCTTTTTCACTACTGAGTTGGGGCGATAGACAACTAGTGTTTCTCAAACCAACATTCTATTGAATAGAAGAAGTCTGATTACCAACTTGAAGAAGGGAAATTTACCCTAATTAGAAGAAAAGAAATGTTTTCTATTGCATGAAGGAAAGACTGAAATAAATTCTTGCAAAACAACATGAAATCCTCTATCTACTTGCTAACATACTTTTCTTACCAAAGAACCCTACTTTAACACGTTTGAGGTTTTGACTAATCTAAGCATCAAATCTGATCTAGAGAGTACTAACTGTTGTGTGCGAGAATAAATATAAAACCTCAAAAACTAAGCATCATGTTTGTTTAGAGAGCGCCTCAATTATCACAGGGGAAGAACAATATTAGAGGTGAAAGATTAGGGAGACTCTTGAGATTATAAAACATCCACAAAATCTCAATAGGGACAATGGTTTCGAGATCTATGGAAGTTGGCTTCCCTTAATTAGAGAGATTAGGATCATCAATACATCTTAGGTATAGCATCTTAGGTATCTGTTCCCTCTCCTATCCTTGAAAAATAACCATCCAATTTTATAATAATAATAATAATTATTATTATTCTTAATAATAATTGTCATTATTATTATTAAGCATTTATAATAATAATAATAATGATAATAATAATTATTATTAATTATTGATAATAGTAATTAGTATTTAATTATTATAATATCTATTAATCAATTAATTAATTAACTAAATATTTCTTTTAGAATAGATATAATGAAAATTAGCCTTTAATTATTATTTATCTTTTTATAAATTAAAAAGATTTCCTTTGAATAAAAATTAGTTATTTTAGTAATAAAAAACAATAAAATCTAAGTTAATTCTATTATAAACTAATAATTTAATAAAATTAATACGACGCATATTTCAATAATGTATTAAAAATCCATTAAATAATAAAAAAAATTTTTCAATAATAAATAAAAATTAATTGTTTATAAAAAATTAGAGCATTTAAAATATAAGATTTCTAATAAAAAATTTAATTTTCTTTAATAATTTTTATTATAATAAAAATTTTAATTTTTTATGTTATTAGTAGTCGACCTTCATCTCATCCTTAAAACAAATTATCTTTTAACTATTTATCCTCTCATTCAAGTTCTTCTACTATCATAATTCAAAAATTGCCTTGATGATGGATCTCTATGGTGAGCTCTAGTATTGCAGCAATAATGTTGCAACTCCTAGGGCTCCCTACTTTACTTTTATCAACTTGGTAGTTCGTAACAAACTTGGAAGTGACGGTGTTGTATGCACAAGTACTAGCTCTTATTGCAGGTTGTCACTTGATCAACTGGCACAAGTTCGCTAGGAGCTCAAGCCAACTTTTATGAGTTCTCAGAAGAAGCTTTTAATTGTGATGGAAGAAAGCTAACTCAAAAGAGGCTATTCTAGTTGCAGAAAGAGGATGAAAGCTGAAAGGAAATGAAAACCTTAGCAAACCCTAGTTTTACCCACTAACCCTACTTTTGCCAAAAAAGAGTTGAAACTACTAAAATGGATGCCATGGACTATTGTCAAGGTAAAATGCATGTACTTAAGCTACTTCTGAAGGAAAATGTGGAAGAACCATCTTTTTGTACTTTTGAGCAATTTTATGCAGAATTATTATGTTTGTGTTTTAACTATTTGTGACTGTGCAGAGGTCTGGTGGCGAAGGGAGATGGAATTTCCTTTTGCAGATGATGAGGAAGGTGTGGAGGGGTCCTAAGAAATCCCTACCACCCTTCTAGAGATTTCCACCGTGATCAGATTTCAAAAAATTGCTCGCATGAGCTTCTACAGGAAGGTTGCAGGGGATCTATAGGAAGTTCTACAGGAAGAGGCCGAAAGTGATTTTTGAAGGTTTGGAGGTGGAAAAATGGTGGGAAAAAGGAAATGAAGGTTGGATGAGGGTGTTATAGGGTCTAGGACTCTGTCAATGAAGATGAAACATGAAGGAGATGGTTGGATTCGTTCAAAGGATAAGAAAGTGATTTTGCACAAGAATGTAGAAATTAGGACAGGTTGGGAAAGCATGGCGAATGAGTGGAGGAAATCTTGAGAGATGGACTGGAGCAGGTTGGGTGATGTGAGGATGATAGGCTGGAATGTTTTTCAAGTGAGTTGCATACCTACATCTGAAAACAGACCCAAGTAAGAACTAGAAAAACAGAGTTCTACATATTTTAACCTAATTCTGACCTAACAACCATAAAAGTGCTAAACAAAACTTTATGGACACGAAGTTATGCAAGAAAGCTATGAAAATTGGACAAGGAAAAATCCAAGCATATAAATACAACTGATATCATCTTCTCCAACTCAAAATCACACACTAGTAATTGCATTGAAAAACAAAAACAGTGTTTTGGTGGCAGCAAGAGTGCTTTGGTCTCAATTCATGGTCCCAAGAAGGGAGAAAGGAGATCAAAGCCTACTTGGTAGCATTTTTGTGGATCTTTTTCTATTATTGCAGAAAACTATCTAATCAACCTGAAGCAAGAACAACTATTCTAATCATAAAAAAAAACCTAAGTAACAAATCAAGATTTAACCTAAACAACATAAATTATTTCATGAATGCAAGAAAAGGACATATAAATACACAAAGGAGGTGTTGGGCACTTGGGTTGGGCCCAAAACCAAGAGCTACAGTCCCCTAAGAAATATCAGAGCTGATTCACGGCTGGTTTCATCTTCATTGATCAAAAAATAATAATTACATCAGAAAACTGTCTGCAAAAGGAGCTCAAAAATGAGCTGAATACAAGTGTTGCACTAAAGTGCGAAAATAGTCTATCAAATAGCTAACCTACTGAGGCTCAAGGCCTTCTTATTTATACAAGTGAGGACTCCCAACAATCCTCCTAAACTTTAGGAACTCAGTTTCCAAAACTACAGATAATAGCAACTTCACTAGACCTGCTCGACTACCCCTTGAAATCATCATTTTTGGATGTTATACTCGGAGCTGTTGATGGATAACTCGAGGAAGATGTTATTTAGTGCAGGAGACATCCCTCCTCTAAGTCCTTAGCCCCGTTTCTTCAAATTTGGTTGCTAATCTACTCATAAATGCCCGGTCTTGGTCCAAAAATTTGCAGTAAACACTCATTAGACTTTGTGGTAAAATGACTATCCCCATTCACTCAATTGAAATAAATATATTAAAAAACATGCACAAAAGTATGGAGAATGGTGGATTAAATGGAAACAATAGGCAAAATGAGCCCATATAGTTACCCATTTCTGGGGCTCATCATCACCCCCCTGCTAAATGGGTTGCTCCTCCTCTGAGCAACTAATCGAGTTCTTCATCCTTAATAGCCTTAACAACTTCCCTGACATCCTAAGATTCTGAGGTGATGTATTCTTCCCTATTATGAAAACCTGCCTTTCTATCCACTTCCTCCCACTACTTTTGTTCTTCTTCTTCCTTAACCCCTTCCAAGAGTCCTAAGAGTAGTGGAGGACTGAACTTAAGGCCAATCCAATTGGATTTCAAGTTTTGCATTGATCGTTTGTATAGTGGCACTCTCACCAAAGCCTCCCTCATTCTGGTTGGGGAATGATACTCCCTGATCTTCAAACTATATGACAAGGTATTCCATCTCCTCATGCAAGCATGAAGGCAATCATCAACAAAGAGTCTTTCTATATCTTCAAAATGGGAAATAACTTGTGCTTGCCTTTCAACATAATCTGGGAGAACTTGAGGGTTTCTTGCAAGGTGTTGATGAGCATATATGAGATATGAGGGGTCTTCCAGTTCTACCCCGATTAGTAGGGGCTCATTCAGTTCTTTTGCCATGATCTGTTGAACTTCTATTGCTCTTTTTTCCTCATGGCTCCTTCAAGAAGCCATAGCCATGAGCTCTAGGTCTCCGAGTGCCACATTCGGATCCCAAAAGTTCAAATCAGGGAATGCCATATTATGTAAGTAAAACTCTGCTAATTTGGCCTTATCCTCAGCTGAACTAGTAGTACACAGATGCATAAACTGACCATAATGTTGGAAAGGGATTATGCCCCTTTGGGCCAATGTTTTGATTTGGAATTGGAGCCATTGGTCTTTAAGGTACAATGCATAAGATCTAGCAGGTTGTCTACATTGCAAGACTTCTATTGCCCAGCTAGCCATGCAGGCCATCTGAGCTTCTCTTTCCTGCAACTGCTGCTTCATCATCAGCACTTCAGCTGCTGTCTGAGACTCCCTTTCTTGCTGTTGCTTTATCATCATTTGAACATCAGGATGGGGCTCTTCCTTTTGTTGTTGTTCCTCTGCTGCTTCGTGATCTGCTAGGGGACCTTCCTGTAGTTGTTGTTCTTAAAAAATCTGTTATATGTTTCCTCTTTGAGTTTCCTGTTGCTGTAACTGCTTTTTTAGCAGTGCATTTTCCTCATGTAGTGGTCTCTTTTAATGCTTTCAGTGTGTCTCACCATTGCCAACTCCCTTCGTAATTCTTTCAGTTGTTCTTCCATGTGTATTATATCTGCAACTCCCTTGGATTTAGCAATTTTGATCCTGGTGCGTGTTCTAATTCTTTCGCGTTCTAATTCAAAGAAAAGGGGTATAGTGAATTTCTGTGGGATGATATTCCCACCATCTAGCAAGTTGTAGTATGAGCCCAAATTAGGCTGAGGGCTTAATTTAGGTATCTCTTTGGTCTTGTCTTCTTCTTGTGACTGTTTCGCTACCTCCTCTTCTAATTTTTTAGTCTCCTTTAGCTTGGCAGCGTTTCCTATAGAGAGGTCTTAGCTTCCTGTAGAACTATTTTGGTGTGCATCAGTCTGATTATTTCCTTCCAGGTGAAAGTTTTGGGACTGCCTCTCTCATAAGTGATAGATATTTTTTTTCTTGGGGGGGGGGGGGGGGGGATTCCTCCTTTTTCTCAGTAGGTGCATCCTCAATTATTATAGGTTCTTTTGATGGTGGCTGGGGCTTGCCCACCTTTATCCTCGTGCTCCTTTTGGCCTTGAAATACATGGATTCTTCTCTTTTTCTTTTTCACTTTTGCTTTGCCAGAGTGCTCAATGCACCTAGCACAACTGCTGCTTCTTTTGCCAAGGTTTTAGGGGATGTTTCTTCCTGTTGTTGTTCCCCTTCATCTTCTGCTATTTTTTTTTTCAGTCTCTGCTATTTCTGGTAATATCTGCTCTTTTTCTTGTTGGGTCACTGCCTTGCCTGTGGCAGTCTTATTTTGGCCTTTCTTGGGCCTTTTCTTTTCAACCTTTGTCTTTTTTCTCTTCTTTTATTTTGAGGTTAGCTTCATTTCTGCCTTAGGCTCAGCAGTGGTTTTATCAGATTTCTCCTTTCCTTTCTATTTCTCCTCTGTTTCCTATTCTTCCTCTGTTTGAATAGGTTGTGTCTCCTCATGCATTTCTTCCTCAATTTCCTCTTTCTCTCCCTCCTCCTCACTACCAGATGGGCTCATATCCTCAGTCAAAGTTTTGATGTCATCTTCACTGGACATATTCCTAAAAAATTCCCAAGCTATGGGAATGGTATAGGTGTGTAAGGCATCCTCTACCAATAGTTTGATGAGCCCATGGTGGGCCAGCTAGTCTGGGAATCTTGCATTTAGCTTGGTACTACATTCTATTAAAGACTGGAGGAGGAAATATGGGAGACTCAATTTTCTAACTGGAGGCGGGTCCATCCCATACCTCAATTCATGTAGTAACCTAAAGTGATAACCATAAATTATGTTAAACCTTCCTTCACAAGTGAGATATTTCATTATTTGGTAGCTGAATTCATTCCATGGAGGAGGTAAGATTGTCCTTCTGATCCTTCTGACCCCATTTTTATCCTCTACGGGATCCTCCCCAGGTTGAAAAAATGTCTTCTTGGCAACCTGTCCCAATGCTTTTTCCTCCTTGCTCCAAGGGAGCCCAAGTGGAAGGCCTGTGATTCGACTGATAAAATCAGGTGTAAGTTCTAGGGATAGACCCATGAAACTGACTATGGCATGTGTTTTCGAATGGGGTCTTAAGGCCATCAGAAATTCTTCAGTCACCTCAACATCATATCCATGTATTCTTTCAAATAAAATAATCCATTTTTCCCTATGAAGAGGGCCACCACCTCAGGGTGCTCATGCAATTGGTTGGAGTTCAAAGGCTCCTTCCTCATAAAACCTCCTGGCATGTTGCTAAGTGGGTTCTAAAGTTCTTAGGTGAGGATAAAAACAGTGATTTCAAAAATCAGAGACAGAGGGACAACTGAGTTTTGTTTTTTTTCTCTGAACTATAGGGGGAATTTCCATGTGCTCCTTCTCACAACATCAAATTGCAATATTTCCCTTGTTTCAAACTACTCTTATCCTGAATTTTATTTTCTACTTTTGGAAAGAAAATATTTTTCTGACAGAATAGAGGATAAATAACAGAAGGTTTTTCTTAGAGAATAGACAAATATGCAAATTCGATTCTTTTTACACTGGCTAGTTTCTACGATTGCAAGTGTTTTCTTTACAGTAGAATATGAGAAGGAAGAAGACAGACTTCAAATGTAGAGAAGAAAATAGAGAACTGTGTAGCACTCAGGGAAAATATGCAAGCAAACTTTTAAACTTTATTCTCCTTTATTTCAATCGAATGTTGTGTTTTTAATCCACCACCTTATACAAGTAACTCATATGCAGGGAGGTTTGCCGGGTCTACCTCATTTTAAGCTCGAATTGTAATAAACATCTCGGGTTTTCCTTCTACAGGGCTTCTCTCTTCCTTTCCTATAGAAGTCTTCCTTTATAAATTTTACGGTTCCTGTAGAATGCAGCGGGGTTCCTGTAGAGCCCAATAGGCAAGAGGGTTTTGAAAAAACTGGCAAAAAACTGGCAGAAGATGACTAGTTTGCTGCTCTGAAGGTGGTAGATGAACACTGCAGTCGAGAGCTTCGTAACATGCAAATGAACCAAAAGGGTGGTGGAGGCTTGGAGTGCACTGTACTTAACTGTTGGCGTAATCCGTGGTGAGGTGATGAGGTGGATGGATGGGTACGTTATCCCCATTCAGATCATTGGTTCGATGCCAATGTCATTATGGTTCCTCATGCCGCTTGACCGCCATAACCTCCCTTACTCCCGTTATCTGCCACCACCACTACCAGTTTGTAGTCCACTTCCTCTCTAAAGAAAGGATTTAGGTTTATCCCAATAAAGCTGCTATTATTATAAAAGCTCATGTCTCGCAAAAACAAAAAGATGCTAGGAGCCTTTTAGGATGTGTTATGTACTATAGAAGATTTATTAATGATTTCAACAAAATTTCTTCACCTTTATTTGTCAACTAAAAAAAGATTCAATTTTTTATTGGACATACCTAATTCAAAAAGAATTTGAAGAACTTAGAGATAGATTGACAACTACACTAGTCCTTAGGGGCCCAATTTAGGCCTTATCTTTCCACATTCACATAAATGTGTCAAAAAACATGGTGGGGGAAGAATCGGTGAATATTGAAGCTAAATTTCCTTATTCTATCTATTTCATTAGTAAAAAAAATTCCAAGGTTAAACTCAATTACATATTTACCGAAAAAAGAACTTTTGTTTGTTGGGCATTCTTTGAATAAATTCAGGCACTACGTTACTGGATATCTGGTTTTTATGCACACTAATTATGTAGCCATTAAGTAATTGATGAATAAACCTAACGTAAATGTTGGAATATTATATGGTTATTGATGATACAAATATTTGATCTAACTATTGTTGATAAACTAAGGAAATAAAAAGGTGTTGTAGATTTCTTGTCTAGGCTAACCTTGTCTGTGGAAAATGAAGATATGGTGTATGACCAACTTCATGATGAGAACCTCTTTGCCATATAATTATTGTCTCCATGGTTTGTTGATAAGAAAAAATTTTCATCATTGGATAATTTCCTCCTAATTGTCTTCAAAGGAAAAGAGAAAATGTATCATGAAAAATGCTCCTTATACATGGATTTGGGGAAACCTCTTCAAGTTTGGGTGTCATCAAATCATAAGGATATGTGTAAGAGAAGATGAGGTCTATGATATTCTATCAAAATGTCATGATCAAACCTGTGGGGGTCATTTTTCTCCTAAGTGGACAACCTACAAGAATATTTAGGAAGGATACCATTGGCCTGTTGAAATTAGCAACAAGAAATGCTATAAATATAATTGCTATAAATAGCATTTCAGGATATACTCCAACTTTGTTGGAGATAGAAAAAAATAGAAATGATAAAAATAGCATTGATATAAATAGAATTTTGGGATACATTGCAATTTTAGTTAGTCCCTAAACTAAAATTGAGAATTAAAATTCGAATTTTATCTTAGTAGTTGTTTGAAAAATAATTAATTAATTTATCTTGAGTTAATTAGTTGGAGAAAATCAAACATGAAGTCTATCTGAAGACATGCAATAGTTATCCCTTTGATTAAGGAAGTTATCCCTTAATGAAGGAGATCAGGATGAGTTGTACTTTGAGTTGTAATTAGTTATGTCAATTAACTAAGTTAATTCCAGTTAGATTAGATCCAACAGTTTGTGGAACTTATTGTGAGTTCAGTTAGTTAATGCATGCATGCATGTCACTAGTGTTCTTCAGATAACTAAATATTCTCTCATAAATAAATCATGCATGTTAGTTCAGTCAGAGACCCAGTTGATATCAGAGGAAGGGACAATGTACTATCAGTTGGAGGAATTTTCCTATATAGGAAACTTATCCATGCAGCAGGAATCATCTCCTTTAGGATTGTATAGTTATTTATGAGTTTGGTGAGTTGTGTGAGAGGTGAATTCACACAGGTGGAAGCCAGAGGACCTAGGAGAAACTACGCAAGGAAATAGGAGGCTTGGAGGACTGAAGGAAGGCATATGTGTTGTCTATTTTGTCTATGAGCAGCATTGAGGGATTGTACTGAGAGTTGGATAGCTTGTGAGCTAAAGCTTTATGTAATCCTAAGATATTTCCACTTGTATGATAATACAGATAGCAAGGTTTTTAGCTTAGGATTTCCCCAGAGTATTCTTCTGTGTTCATGTGTGATTGTTTTCTCATTATTTGTTATATGTGTTCTATTTGATCTTGCTCAAAATCAAATAAGCTTACGCAATTTTGTTTGTAGAATTAGATCAAGTATTTTGCTTTATTATATTGCATTATCAGGTGATCTACAGTGAGAAATTCTACATGGTATCGGAGCAAAGATGATCAAAGTGGAGAACAATATACAAAGAAGGGAGAAGTTTGAAGTTTGAAGTTCTTGATTATAGAAATCAAATTCTTATCACATCTCAAATTTCACCAATGGCATTCAATAGTTTGAGACTCGAGTATGCCCTGGATGGTAGCTCAAATTATATAGCCTAGAAGGATCGCATGGAAGCAGTATTAGAGGACAACGGTTTTAAGGACTTCATTGATCAATAAGACCCCAAGCTAGAAGCTGCTAATGCCTAATAATTGGCAGAATGGAAGAAATGTGTGGCTAGAGCGAGGAGGATTCTTCTAGAAGGAGTACGAGACCACATTGTCTTGAGTCTCCATGGGAAGGAGGCACCATTTTCAATTTGTAAAACATTGAAGGATCTATATCAGAACAACAACAATTACAGGAAGCTAGCACTGAAAGACAAGCTTCGGAAAATCAACTGCGAAAAGGGCGACATGATCTCTACATATTTGAACAAGATCACCACCTATAGAGATGAGCTTGTAAGTGTAGGAATCACAACAGCTGATGATGACATGGTGATTCTTTCTCTCCTCGATCTTCCTAAGATATGGCATAACTACCAAGACTCAGTAAATGGAAGAGAGAAACTGCTAGACTAGGAATGACTATGGTCAGATCTGATGCAAGAGGAGATCAGGAGAAGCACCAGAGATGGTTCTTCATCCAAGGAGGATGAAGAAAATTGTGCCTTAGTGAGTAAGGCAAAGAAAGGGAAGAAGAAGGATTCTCATCCCAAATCGAGTTCTTCTCATGGAGAGAAGAAAATTGACAAATCTAAAGTGCAATGCTTTAATTGTCATGAGGTGGGCCATTATGCAACTAATTGTCCATTGGAGAAATCCAAGAAGGGATCTAAGGAAGGATCTAAAGGTGAGGCATTGGCCTCTCAATTTGAATTGGATTTTACCCTCATCACATTCATGGTTTCATCGATGATGGGTTGTGGTTGGTTTCTTGACAGTGGAGCCTCATTCCACATGACTAGCGATAAGAGTATGTTCAGTACCTTGTCGGAGAAACCTCAAGATACTCATAGATATGGGTAATGATGAAAAGTATAGTGTTTCAGGAGTGGGCATGGTTTCTTTTCAAAGGGAGCATGGAGCTTGCATTACCTTGACAGATGTGAAGTATGTCCCAGGATTGAAGAAGAACTTGGTATCGATCGCAATGATGGAGGACAAAGGCTGTGATGTAGTCTTCAGTAAGGGAAAAGTTTTCCTTAGACACATCACCATGAGACAAGTGAAGCATATCAGTTCACGAGTCAAGAACATGTATGCTCTTGAGGTTCAAGATGCATGCAAAGCCTTAAGGAGCAAGGCAACTGTTAGAGACTTGGTGGTTGAGAGGGAGAGTACCTTATCTCTCAACATGTAGCCACAAAATAAGTCTCAGACTATTGTGGAGAAGCCACAATTAGTGAAGCAACTTCAGGAGGTTGTGGAGTAGCCACAACTAGAGAAGTCGAGAGGAGATCAAGTGGAGGCATTGAGCCAAGTGGGTAGACGGATCACATGCATCCATACCTCCAGGTGAGAGGTGGGGCGATGAAGTGATAGTCCCAAGAAGGCTGAAATAGGGGCAGGATCCTCGAGGTACCCAACCTCTTGGATTAGACCTTGCTATGGGAGCCCCGACAAGGAGTAGTAGGACTAGCTGAGTAGGTAGAGACGGATGCCAATAGAGCGACCGAGAGAGCTACAATGCATGAATCCCAATTCAGCGCAGAGCTAGTAGGCTGCAGCAATGCGAGAGGCACAAGAGTGTTGCACCAATGTAGGATGGCACAGAGAGGTGTGCAATGGTGTGATATGTAAGGAAATGTTGCAGCAGTGCAGAGGTCAGTGAGGGAGCACTTGTCAGCAGTAGAGGGAGCTTCAACATCATAAGGTGTTTCTAGCCCAATAGGGAGGTTAATTGGGACATCAGTTACTCACTTCTCAGTAACTGAGTTGCAGTGCAGCAGTGGGCAGCATGATGCAACATGATGAGAGGAGTAATCAGTGGGATTAATGTAGTCAGAGATCAAAGTGATAGATGCTAGAGCAGTCGAATACTAAATAGCACAGAGGTGCAGAGTTTTCAGTCAACAAAGGCAATAGCAGTTAGAGACTTTGACGACAAAGGCATCATTATGATTCAGGTTGGATATTTTTTGTTTCTGTGTTGCTAGAGCTACAACACTAGAGAGTAGTGTTGCATGCAGAACATTCCAAAGGTTCAGGATCGGGATCGAGTTGAATGCCTTTCTTGTTGAGAGGGAGCGTTGAAATTAGCAATAAGAAATGATATAAATAGCATTGCTATAAATAGAATTTTAGGATATACTCCAAATTTGTTGGAAATAACAAAAAATAGAAATGCCAAAAATAGCATTGCTATAAATAGCATTTCGGGATACATTCCAATTTTAGTTAGTCCCTGAACTAAAATTGAGAATTAAAATTCGAATTTGATCTTAGTAGCTATTTGAAAAATAATTAATTAATTTATCTTGAGTTAATTAGTTGGAGAAAATCAAACATGATGTCTATGTGAAGAAATGCAACAGTTATCCATTCGATTGAGGAAGTTATTCCTTAATTACGGAGATCACGACGAGTTGTAATTAGTTAGCTCAGTTAACTGAGTTAAGTCCAGTTAGATTAGTTCCAACAGTTTGTGGAACTGATTGTGGGTTCAGTTCCTTAATGCATGCATGCATGTAACTAGTGTTCTTCAGATAACTAAATATTCTCTCATAATTAACTCATGCATGTCAATTCAGTCAGAGACCAGTTGAGATAAGAGGAAGGGATAATGTACTATTAGTTGGAGGAATTTTCCTATATAGGAAACTCATCCATGCAGAAGGAATCATCTCCTTCAGGATTGCACAGTTATTTCTGAGTTTGGTGAGTTGTGTGAGAGGTGAATTCACATAGGTGGTAGCTAGGGGAACCATGAGAAGCTTGGCAAGGAAATATGAGGCTTGGAGGATTGAAGGAAGGCATATGTGTTGTCTATTCTGTCTATGAGCAGCATTGAGGGATTGTACTGAGAGTTGGATAGCTTGTGAGCTAAAAGCTTTGTGTAATCCTGAGATATTTCCACTTGTATGATAATACAGATAGCGGGGTTTTTAGCAAAGGCTTTCCCCAGAGTATTCTTCCATGTTCATGTGTGATTGTTTTCTCATTCTCTGTTATATGTGTTCTATTTGATCTTTCTCAAAATCGATTGAGCTTCTGCAATTTTGTTTGTAGAAGTAGATCAAGTATTTTTCTTTAGTGTATTGCATTATCAGGTGATCTATAGTGAGAAATTCTACATGGCCTACTCTTCATCAAGATGCCAAGAGATACAATGCAAAATGTGATGAGTGTCATAGGATGGAAAACCTAGTAAGAGGGTTGAGATGTGCTTACAACATCAAGTGACTTTTGAGACATTTGAGAAGTGGGGCATGAACTTCAATGACCCCATTGACCCTCCATATGGATAAAATAATTACAACGTTGCTTGTATAGTTTATTTTACCAAGTGGTATGATGTGAAGGAAATCAAGGAAGAAACAGAATATAAAGTAGCATAGCTTCTAAGAGAGAATACTTTTTACAAATTTAGTTTCCCAAAGGCACTAGTGACATACCAAGGTTCTCAATTCAATTCCAATCTAATAGAGGGGATAATGAAGCAACATCATACCAAACACATAAAATCCACCCCATATCACCCTCAAGCCATTGGGCAAGTGGAGGTGACAAATATAGAATTGGAAAGAATTCTAACGTAGTTAGCAGCAGAAAGAAATATTGGGACCAAAGGCTTGTTGAGTCCACCTTGGCCTATAACACTACATGGAAGGCCATCACTAGGTTTACTCCCTTTGAGTAGGTTTATGGAAAGAATGCCATATTTTCCATTGAATTTAAGTACAATATATTAAGAAAGGTAGCACAACTTGACATGGACAGCATAAAAGCTTAGGAAGGAAAATTACAACAACTAAATGCACTTGATAAACTGAGGATGTAGGCTCTAATGTAGACTGAAGTAGTTCAACTGCAAATAAAGGTTTGGCATGATAAGCACATAAAGGCTAGAACCTTCCAAGAGGGTGATTGGACCCTCTTGTATGATTCTAAGTTCAGATATTTCAAAGGAAAACTCATGAACGGATGACTGGGACCTTATCTGGTGGAAAAAATCCACGACAATGGCTTAGTTTAGATCAGGACAACTGATAAAGAAAAAATCTTGCTTCTAGTGAATGGATACAAATTAAAGTTTTACAGGAAGCCCCTCCAAACTTGGATGAGTTTGATGATTCAATAAGCAGAAAACTAAATGTGATTGAGAACATTAAAGCTCTCAATCCATTCAACCCCTGATAAAGCATAAAGCAAGAAAGTAAAAACTAAAAAGGAGTAAACGAGATAAAAAGGTACGTGAAAACCTCCCTTGAGGCACCTCAACTGACAACCAATAAGCTTGAAGAAAAGAAAAAAAAACAAAAACAAAATATCCCTAGGTCAAGTCCTCCCTTGATGTACTTGGGGAAAGCCAACTAAGGTTGAAAACCTCCATGAGGTTCCCAGTGGGCCTCATAATAAAAAATAATAATAAAAAGAAAATATGAGGACAAAAATTCATTTTTGTTTTACATATTTTGAGAGTTATACAGTTACAACAGAATTCTAGCAACGACATAGAAGATTAGCATGGACTACAAGCACTCACCCTCATATAATTTAGGGAGTTTCTCCACATCCACCTCCTTCATTCCCACATCATTCCATAGCTTTCTCCATGATTCCTAGGTATCTTCCATCTTTTTCATTCACTATCTTGAATTGATATAGGAAAGATCCTCTATTGCTATAGGATAACATAGAGACTAGAAAAAGGATACAAGGATGAAGTTTTTTTCAATTGAGAGAAAAAATGAAGGTACCTAGGAGTCCCTACCACACGTACATCCCATCAACACCTACTAGTTTCTGTTATTCGCTTCATTGTTTTACTATTCAATCAAAATAATTCAACTTTCCCCTATTTTGCTCCAATCATAAGAAGAAATACTTCTCCAGCACCACAAGTAGTTTCCTCCTAAATTATAAATATTTTTGAAGTCTCCAACAAGAAGAAATTGAGAGTATGGGGAGCTTCTGTGGTTTCTATAGGAAAACACATAGTCCTATAGTAGCCTTCAAAAGCCCTACAAACCCAATTCTGCATAATGGATAAGAAGAGCAATGAATTCTACCATATTTAGACGACAAAGAAAACATGCTCGCGAAGCTATATGAACTTTTGTAGGTTGCTACATGACCTTAAACCACCTATAACAACAACATCTAGCCACCTACATTAATAGTATTTTAGCCAATTGAACCAAAGATACATGGAGAAACAACAATAACCATGAAAATATTCCATAAGTATTAGTAGCAGCAATAGAACCTACAATGGATCATCAAGGGTAGCATAAAAGTTAAAAACTTTAGGATCATCAAAGAAAACCTCAGTAATTACATCAACAACCTCCATAACCTTACAAGAAAACACTAGAGGTATGCCCCCGGTATGCAACTCTCAGAACCTCCCCTTCAAACTTATTCTAGCTTGAAGAAACATTGAAAGTGCACGAAAGAAAAAGTTTTATAACAAATTTAGTTAGATTAGCCTTGGGCACAGTTTATAGTTAGCTTCAAATTTCTCTAAAGGACACCAACACATGTGAAAGGAGGCTGAGACAAAAAGGAAATAACTTGATAGGGTAGGGTGAGGTTTCTTATTCATTATATAACATTGATCATGATGTTGTATGTGGTATCCATATCACTTAGTGCACTAAGCCTTTAACCTTGACAAATGACCACTTAAGTGAGGCTCCTCCAAGTCTATTTTTGTATTAAAGTCTAATTTAAACACCAAGGAGGCCCTGATAGTGCTATAGGAGGTCGAACCATCCAAAAAAAATTCAAAACAAGCCGCTATGTGAAGCTACAAGATTCTATAAACAATAGCTACACGAAGTTGTCAAAGTGCTACAGGAAGCCCAATTTTCCCCAGAAAAAACATCAAGCCTCAAGAAACAAGGAAGAATCATCAAAGGAAATGTAAATGAAATTTCGCCTCACCAGCATTTGGTATAAGTATTCATGAAAACATTTCTATTATCATAAAAAGGCACTTTGTAATTTACGGTTTAAATTTCAGTAAAGGTAGTATTTGAATTGGCAGAGAATTTTATGAAGGATATGGTGTGTTGAACAATATTCTCATCTCTCCACCATCATCTATGCACTCAATAGCCTTGTCATAGAAATATCTCTTAGTCCTATGATTGTACAACCAATCCATGCCCAACAACATATTGTATGATCCCAACGGAAAAAGGATTTAGGTTTTCTAATGTAGAGATATTGTTCAACTCAAATGAAAAAGATCTTACCCAGTGATGAACTCTTTTCTTGGTACCTACAGCCAACTGCACCAACCAAGACTCTATATGCACTTCTTTAATCAAACAACACTTATCCACCAAGTCAAGATTGATATAATTATAGTTAGATCCAAGGTCAATCAAAATAGAAACAAATTTATCACAAATATTACATTCCATCTCGATAATAGATGCCTGATGATCAACTTGCCTAGCATCCAATTCTACATAAATCTGAGGAATTCTTTGACCAACATTGCTAACTATATGGCACTATAAAGATGAGGTCTGCCACCCTGATGTTGTGGAAAATATTTCCTGTGATGGTCCTTACCACAAGTCCAAAACTGCAAAGGATTCCTACCATCACCCTTGTTCTTATCCCCAAACTAAGACCCCTGTCCTCTATCAAATGCATTCTCCTTATTACCTACATCATGAGGCATTCCTTGCTTCTTATCCCACTTGTCCTTAGTCTTGACATTCCCTTTCCAACCTTGCTTAGGCTCTAACTTATGATTAGACTTCTCATAACAGTATTTCAACTCCTAGTTACTTCCTCTAATGTCCAAGTCTCATCATAGTCAATCTGATCCTTGAATTCCAATGAAAATCCACTAACGAATATTTGAACCTTCATCTTCTCATCTTGAATATATGGCACATACCTCAACAACTCCAGAATATTAGTTGTATACTTTTCATGTGTGATAGATCCCATATTCAACTCATAGAACTCCTTAACCTTACTATCATATTATCTATCTAATAAGTACTTCTTCCTAAAGAGTCTCTTAAACTCATTCCAACTCAACTACTATATCTTGATGCCTCTCACACACTTCACATATTCTCAACATATGTCCACTTTTCCCTTGAGACTGAAAATGGTTATCCTCACTTTCACATTCTTCGTATAATCTTACATCTCGAATAACTTATTCATCCCAATCATCCATGCTTTTGCATCTTCCATTTTCTTCATCTCTCCTTAAAAGGTAGGAGGCTTTCCTTTTTGTAACTCATATGGAAAGTACTGCTTCTCACTCCTCCTATAAGGATGATAATGATGATGGCCATGTTGTATATCTAATACAAAAATAGAATAGAACCCATAACCACTACCTCTCATGTCAAGTGTATCTAACCATCTTCCACCTCTGACTGTGTCATCCCTGTCATACATGTGACCTCCTTGAGACCTGCTACCATATGCCCCATTTGTCCTTTCCTCATATCCATAATTGATCTATGGTTATCCCTATCTCTACTAATATAATAAGCTCTAAAGGATCACTATATTAACCTCTACTTGCTTCTCTTATGCTCTGGAAATCCTTTCATATGACTGAATTACCCTATCACTATCCACCTTACAACTCCTGATCTTTACCTTCAAAATTCTTAAGGTATCTTCTATGTCAAGAGAGTATTCATCTCTTTATTTCTCATGTGATTTGTAAGTAGAGTGACGTGAACTATGGTCCACCATTCTTCTAGACAACTATCCTCTTGTTCTCCCTGCAAGCATACCATGTCAGATAACCAAATATAAACATAATCAACATACCTTAGTGAAGTTCAAGGGAGGCTAGCTTGTCTGCACAAATCAATCCATATTAGCATAATATATATATATATATAGCATCAACATATCAATCAACATAACATACCAACATCATCAACCTCTACATTATGACATAACAACAACAATGACCATCACAAGAAATAACCAACATGCATGCTTAATAAACACATAAACATTTGGCCATGTATACATAACAATCACACCTAGCCCATCCAATCCAAGTATTTGAACCTGGAAGCTCTGATACCGCCCTATAACTCCCTCTTCCCACATTTAGCCAATTTCACCGGCCTACTAAGGTAAACATGAGATGAAGAGTTACTATCACATGACTCAACCTCCAAGCTCTAGTTATGGAAGTGGAGCCTACAAACTAACAACTCACAACATACCTCATGGTTGCAGGACACCTAAGGGCAAAAGGACCACCCCAGGTGACCAATCCCTAAGTTTTCACAGTTTTTCCACAATATTAACACCCAATCTCATGCATGAAAAGTACAGGGTGCAATTATAGGCCTTCAACTCCATGCACAACACTGCCTCCATGCAGTTGTGACCCAAATTTCCTAGTTTAGAGGGTGCATTCTCGAGATTTTAGTCACATTTCCAGGCCAACCTACAAACCACTACCTAGAAATTCATGTAACTTCCCAAAATGATAAGTAACATGATGAAAAAGTTAATCCTACAGAATTTGAACAAAACTTGACCAGTTCATACCTAATACATAACAAACATGTCATCAAACACATCGAAAACATATGAGCTACAACTCATGAATGCGAATCTGATAATAAGGTCTTAAAATCCATCTTATAATCATCAAGAAGACTTTATACCCTCTCCACATCACTGCAATAACACTCATTAGTCCATGCATTCATCATCCATTCAATATATTATCAAAACATGTAAGGAGACATAGATAGAATACCTCATATAATCAACATATAACCATCTTATAACCAGAATTGAAACCATGGAAAATTAGCCATAAGATAACCATCAAAATCAACACATATGCTCATAAATAACAATAGGAAAATACTTCATATTAACATATGAAAATACCAACCAAGTTAGAGACTTCCATGTACCACCTGACCATAGATTGGGCTAAACCAAATATTTATTTCATCCAATCACCCCCACGCCATATTCCAAGCATGAATGTGGAATATCATTGAATAAACCAAGAAAAAACCAAAACAGGGCTTTAAGAGGCCAAACCACCTCAACCCTCAACAATAGTGATTCCACTTCTACAGTTGTAAATCACTAACATCAACCAAATTGGTCTCTACCCAAGTTTTCTAGGGCTCCATGAACTAGTAACACAACCCACAACCTTCTAGGGCTCCATAGAATTTGTCTAACTCGACTCTGGGGACTAGTAACTTAACCCACCAAGGGCTTGAGAGTGTTTGTCCCAACCTAGGCTTCAGGACTATTAACTAAACGCAAGTTGTTCCAAGGCTTCTAGAGTGTTTTTTCCAACCTATGGCCATAAGAAACATGAACACCAATAAAACAAACCCGCAAAACCATGCTTATACAGGAAATGGCAAGGAAAGACTAAAACGACTGTCAATCTAGTCAATCCTCCATGTCATTGAAAACACGTATCCAGATAATCACATGCATATGCCATGCATTCAAAAATCAACAAGGAGATTATAAATGCAACCTGGTACTCACAAAGCAGTCCAACTGTAGGTTTTTATCCCATTGTCTCCTTATGCTTCCTTCCCTTCATTTTTCTTCTTTCTCCAATCCAAGTGAAAACTATATTGCTCCAAGCATGCCCTAAGAATTCTCTAAGTGTGAAAGAGTATGAGAGAGAGAGAATGAACAATGGTTCCAAATCAAAAACTATTAAAAGGCTATGTACTAATCCTCAGAATCATTTTTATCATTGAGGCCTTTATTTTCTTCATTTTCCTTCATTTTTCCTCTAATTTCCTTCTCATGCAAATATGTCTCCCTTCACCTTCCTTTTCTCCTATTTTCCTTTATCTTCATAATTAAATGCCAGTAAATGCCTATTTTCCTTTTCCAATTCCTTTGCTAATTTTCATAGCCATTTACTATGACAAGTGATACCCATCACTATGTTTTCCCCAACATTCATCTTGGAATATGTGTCCCATGACCTTGGTCTTATTGTATTTACATGGAAAATCAACTAGTGGTTGTTACAATCCACTTAGTACCTATGGTACAACATCAACATCAACATCAACTAGTCACCAGTATCAAGTCAATGCCTTAGCCTCATGGTATCTATACGAGTCCTTATTTACCATCACATGACTAGTCCACATAGTCCAAATGAAACTCCAAATGGCCTCAACCTAGGCCAAATGCCAAAACATGTTATCTCTAAAAATAAATATGATTATTTCTCTCAAATATCTGAGCAACTCTCTCTAAATAGAGATCTAAGCACTTATCTGAAATATTCGAGTAGATCTCTCAGAGATCCAAGCAACTCTCTCATAGATTCAAGCAGGAAGAGGCACCAACTAGCCTCTACAAGACCATTCTCCCAAATTACAACCATAATACTTGACATAGGGAGAATGTCTTCCTATTTGATCATTCTTCCTAATTCCATTCAATGTACTTGATACATGGATAACATCCCTAATTCTGATTAGAGTCCATGATAAGAAGAATATGATCCATGATCCTACCTAATCTATCAAATCATTCTCCCTAATATTGGTTAATGTACTTGGCACAAGGATAAAATCCCCAATTCTATGAGAAACCCTATCCATGATGCAATCATCATCCTTGCTTCTTCTTAAGTAGGGAGGAAATTTCCATAAGCCCAATCTTGTCAAAAAGGTGTAAAAAATTCTCTCTAGAAAGAGGTTTTGATAGAATGTGGACTATCTACTCATCAGTGGAGATATACTCGAGCTTCACTGCACCTGTAATTTATCATCATACAATCCTGAAAGTTCCTATGAATCCATATTACTTCTCAATTTGTGAATCCAACTACAATATACTCATCCTCTGCCATACAGGATGACTTTCTCATTCATTATAACCAGGCCAAAACTCAAGCTAAATCTAGGAATCCTTGTAGCTTCGTGTGATCCATCATCACAGTTGCATAGGTGTTCAATCTCATTCCTAAGGTTTCTTTGACTCTAGCAAAGATTGATTTAGTTGACTAACCTTGGCCTTCATCTTTGATCCCAAAGCCAACAATTTAGATTATCGCTTTCTATAGAGATGCTTACTCATATATCTTGAGCATAGAGACTTCTATAGCACATTCATCAATGTCATGCCTTCTTGTGAAATTATGTCCTAGACATATCATAGACCATAAGTAATTGTAAGTTGGCCCCTTATTATCACCATTTTATATTTTAAGGCCATAACGTTTGGAAAAAAATCACTTGTTTATGTTGGATTTGAACCTAATATAAGGTGCCTATATCTTTAGCTTTGCTAGAAAACAAAGATAAAATCATCTTATTGCATAGGTTTAGATGTGATCTTCAACTTCATTGCCTCACCAAAGCTCTAATACCATGTTGAAAAAAGTAGAGTGCAATGGATACACAAACTATTTCTAAAATATGGTAATTACTTGTGAATATATATTATAGTTTTTTATCTTCATCAAGAAATCACACTTCAAAAACTGAACTAATAACCATGAAAGGAAAGTAGGGACCACAATAGTGAAAACTTAGGATATGTGAGATCACGCATGTAAGAGAGAAAGAGATATGTGAGTGATAAGTGAATGTGGAAAATGAAAAATTTTAAGTTTATTTTATACTCAAAATACCAAAAAGGCATGTCCCTTTGTAAATTAGATCATGAATCTTCGTAAATTAAATTCTAGTAAGTCTGTGCATTTACATTTTTACTCGTTATTTGTTAAAGTGTTGAAGAACACATAAATAATGGTGGGAGGTAACTCTAGGTAAGTATATTTACTTACTTCTTATGCATTATCCCTTCTTTTATGCAAATAATTAAGTTATGGAGGGTAGTAATTGATGGTAAATATGTTATTTACATGAGTATGAGCTATTTTCAAGGATCATAATTTTAGGTGGTTTTGTTGATTTCTTTTCTTTTAATTTTCTTTCTTCTAATTAAAATTAAAATTTTATTTGTTTTTATATAGTATTATAAATACATCAAGGATTATGAAGGTTGACCATAGCTACATTATTCAATAAATTCATGCTTACTTATAGTTAGTTCCGATTTTTAATATTGTTAATCCCATAGCTAGATGCAAAACTATTTCTTCCTATTGGATGGTCCTTTGGGTTTGCCTTATATATTTCCTCCTTGCTCTAATGAGATATGCATGGGCTACTCTTCAAATGAAAATCCAATTGCCTCATGCCTGAACAAAGAACTTCAAAAACCTTTAAATGGGTAATGAGTATAAAGCCCAAATAGACTCAAAGTCCAAGACACAATGTATCCCAAAAATCACGGAATGTTGACCTAAAATTTAGAATCTTGTCTTTCTCTGATGTTGTAACAATATGACTAGTAAGCCTCAAGTTGGTAGTATGAGTTTGATGAATCAAAAATCAAACTCATGCTTGCAAAGAAGGAAATCAAGGGTATGAGGGGTAAATATTCCATTAAAATAACTTGAGACATGCATAAGGTATTAATCCCTTTGAAATTCATGCCATTTCAGTGGGCCAAACCACAACAAGAATGGAACCCTGGTGGGAAACTCTGTCAATCTCACCATCAACTCATTGTTCCATCGACAAATTTCATTCTTTTTTATGATATAACACTATTCAAAATAGTGAGTTTCATTTGAAAATCTATGTGATGTAATGGATACCATTTGAAACTTTCCACCTCTAAGTGAATCCAACACACAACAATCTCCATTTATGATTTCAAGTTAATTTTTAAAGTGAAATTTTGTTCTTAGTAGATGCGTGACATGATTTTGTTGCATCAATTATTTGTGTGTAGTTTTCTATATCAAAAAACAATCATTCCTTTGTTTCTAATTGGAATTTGTTCTTTAAAACATAAATTATTGACTACAACTACATCTTTAGTTGTCTAAGATCACAAGCCATATCGTGATTCTAGATTGCTCTTTTGATGTTGAGGATATGAAAATTTTAAATTCTTGACATGTTATTTTTCTTTCATGGATACTAAATAATCATCATTTTCTTTGGTTTCAGGAAATAAAATAGTAACAAATTATGCTTCATCTTGATACAACATTTTCCTTTCATGGATATTAAATGCTCATCATCCTTCTTGGCTAATATCTTCCTTTCATGGATACTAAATACCCATCATTCCTCTTGGTTTCAGGAGACGAGATAGCATCAAAATTATGGTTTCTTGCCCTCATTCCAAGAATGATACCAATCAAAGAATAACTTGACCTACAAGATGTGGAGAGGGAGACAACTTGGTGATCTGGAGATTAAAAAATATGCTCAAAAATGAAAGTGCTCGGAATCTCCCAAAACCTACGTCAAGTCGTAGTGTTCATTGTCTTTGATGTCGTATGGGGAAGTTATGGCGTTATAAAGTTTTTGACCAATAGTTAAAAATTCAAATCAAGGTTGACTGTCTTGCTGACTGGGCAGTCCGTACAACTTATGTCATCAGTTGACTGTGCAGGGTATGATTGGTGGTGAACCAATCAAATCATGACTTGTGGCATCATTGTACATGTGCAAGTGGCACATTTTGATTGGTGGTTAGGTTTGAGGTTGTCCAATAAGCAGCTACCACGTGGCCCTCTATGATTGGACAACATTTTTATGACAGGCCCAAGGGCCTCGGCAGGATTTGATGCCTAGAGCTCCTGCACAATAACACAATTCTCTACCACCAAGCCATGACGTTGGTTCTTAACAAACATAGGTCATCGGTTATATTTAAAGTCAATTTGAAACAAGTGTGTTTAATTTGGCATGTTATGCTATTTTGGCTTGATGATGAGTCCATTTATATGGGACTTTTGGGATGAGAATTTACATGTCATCCAATATGTCTACAGTTGTGTCATGCACTCACTTATACAAGTGTTTCGATGTGAAGCTTGTTTGTGAATTTGATCTTTGGTAAATATTATGAAGAAGATGACCATGCTAATGTGGACAAAGCTAAGCATGTCATTGAACAAATGCAGCCACTACATCTAAGAGTATAAGTGTTGATTAAGGAAAATGATGCAAAGTACAAAGAAGTCTATGTTGAGCATAGTTAATTATGATTTCCAGGTGGAAAATCAAGTTCGGGTTCAATAGAAGAAAGACTTCAAGGTGAAGTTTGTTTAAGCTAAAAAAAAGATGGTTTTGGAGAGAATGCTCAGATTCCATCCATCAAATGTTTTGTTCCTACATGTTTAGAAGAATTGCAACAAGCCACAATTCTTGTCAAGAAGATAAGGACTTCACGGAAAAGGCAGTTGGAGTACCTTGATTGGGGCTTAAATGCACCAATTCAAATAGAACAAGAAGGATTGAGATCAAGAAAATTAATGATATGTTTCCTCACTTATTTTCTTATTGAAGCTAGACTTTTGGAGGTCCAAAAATTCCTAGTGGGGAGGTATGATCTGGAGATAAAAAAATAGGTTAAAAACTGAAAGTTCTTGGAATCACTCGAAACTAACGTCAAGTCGTAGTGTTTGTCATCCTTATTTAAACAACGCTTGAACCGGCTTAATCCGAAATTGTATCACGAATTTATGGCTTTCTAAATCTTTTGACCAATAAATAAAAAGTCAATAGCAGGGTTGACTGGGCTGTTTGTATAAATGACATCATCAACTAATAGTGCAAGGTACAGTTAGCATTGGACCAATTAGGTCTTGAGACATGGCATCATCGTACAGGTGCACGTAGCACATTTTGATTTATGGTTAGGTTTGAGGTGGCCCAATAAGAGGTTGCCACATGGCCCAATCGGAGGGTGCCACGTGGCCCTCTATGATTGGAATTTTTTTTTTATAACTGGCCCAAGGGCCTTGGTGTTGCTCAACCCCTAGACATCCTTCATAACAACATAGTGCTCTACTGCTAAGCGACGACGTTGGTTCTTAAAAACCATAGGTCATCAATTATATTTAAAGTCAACTGGTTCAACATTTGGGAGGAGGGGTTGAGCTGTAAGCACTAGCCCTTAGTCAAAATACCATCATATTCCCACAACATGGGAAAAAGGGAGAGGGGTCGGGCCACTTGGCCCTAGCTCGCAGACCTATCAGCACCCATAGGACCCTTGGTGGAAAAGCAGGAGGTGTTTTGGCAGAGAGGGCGAGGACTAAGCCCCAGTCTTGGTCACATGCACTCTCCACAGGACCGTGCAGAAGGTTAGGTGGAGTGGTCAGGTGGATAAGCCCTAGACCCCAATTCTTGTCAAACGGTTATGACCATTGGAGGAAACAGTTAGAAGCGAAATCTGGTGAGAGAAGGATGTTAGACCTGCACCCCTTCCGCCCATATTGCCACGATGTGACCCTATCCCAATAGAATAGGAACTAAGACAACGGGGGTACGCGCTTAGCCTCAACCCCTCACCACATTGCATTTATATGACCCTAATTTGGCATTTAAGGGTTATTGGCGAATTTAAACAAGTGAAAAAATGCACCTTTTGTCATAGGAATCTCTCCAGTGCCAGGTGAAATTATCGCTTAGTAGACTGTGTAAAGAGTGAAATCTTCGTGTAGTTAGCAGGTTTTGCCAATTTTTTGGACATATAACAAAGCTTAGCTTTGAGAAGCATATATTGCTCAGTGTTTAACCTTTTTGAGCTCAAGAAGAGCCTAGATAGGGATTTTTTAATGTTGTGGACTCAATGGCATCCTCATTTTTATGATTTGAGGACTAGATGATGGAATTTTTGCAGATTCATGTCCTTTAGTGCCAAAGGCAGTCAGACTTTTGCAGAAAGTTGAACACATTTTTTAGCATGGAGAGAGCTTAGTCATAGTTTTTCCACCCTTCTAGTTTCATTTGCAATAATTGTTAGTTCAATAGAGCAACTATTTTCAGCCTTTTCTCAATGTGCTCATGACAGAAACTCTTTTAAAAACTTCATTATGGAGTTGTTGTATGTGCGCTTGGATTTCAGGTGGAGTAAAAGGACTTGTTATGAGAGTGTCCTTTTTTTTTGTTGACATTCATGATTTGTTGTAGGGAGTCATATTTTTTAGTGAGATTCTTTATAGGAGAATGTTTATTTGTAGGAGAAACAAGACATTCTTGTGTCAACAATTTGTGATGTACTCATTTGCTACTGAAATCAATATCGCAGGCCTAGTTAGTGGAGCAAAGCCCAGAGACGTAGAGCAGGAGGGGTGAACTTCGTTATCAAATTCTGGTTTCTTCTCTTCATGTTCATCATCTTGAGTTGCATATGGATTTTTTTATCTTTTAAGTTCATGTGAAAACTTAGCTCACCATTTTTGTAGAGGTTGTGAAACTCATTTTATCTTTAAAGACCCATTTTGTTTTAACTTACAAAGTGTCAGAGGATGATTAGGTTTTTGTAGGGAGTTTTTCTCCCATTTTCAAATCACTTGGGGATTTGACCTAATGAGCTAAGCTTATAGTTTGCACCACTCAACCATTAAAGCTAATCCATCATGCTATTAACACTTAAAATGCAATATTGAATTCACGGTGAAATTGGCTACATTATTTTCTTGTAGATAGAGACTATCTAAAAAACATTGGTATTCCATATTTTGCTTTTGAGGAAAATTTCAATATCTCATTTGCTTCTCTCATATTTTTATATCATAAACTTATTATGCCGGGACTATATTTTGTTGTCGTAATTTAGGAAAGAACCGGTTGTTTTTCTTGCATTCATGCTTTCCAACAATGTCGATAGTGCCAATATCTTTTCTTTATCTTATAATTTGACTTCCATAACCAAGTTGGTGCGGTATCAAGAGGAATTTGTTGTCACTTTTCCAAGGAATATCATTTAGAACTCAGACATGGTAAAATATTTCATTTTGTTTTTCAAAATACTCTATTTTTTAGAAAAATGAAATACAAATATTAGAAGAATACACATAATAAAGAACTCAAAAGTATTATGAACAATCAAGTTTCAATTGTTTTTTATAAAGAAATGATCATAAAGTGACATTACTTCGAAATAGTTATATGTAGTGACACTCCCCATCAAAATTAAACAATTTGAAAATAATAAATAATTTATTATAATTCTATTTAAATAAAAACTAATACATATTTAAGAAAAACAAATTAACAATATTTTCCTTCAATCAATCTAAGCTACATTTAAATCTTCATATACTATAACTTAATGTTTCTTTTCTAACATCTAGTACAATTACTAATTTTATTATTTGTAAATATAATATTATAAAATATCATCTTTTATACTAAATTTA
This sequence comes from Pinus taeda, assembly GCA_000404065.3. Lineage (NCBI taxonomy): Eukaryota > Viridiplantae > Streptophyta > Pinopsida > Pinales > Pinaceae > Pinus > Pinus taeda. The sequence goes on from APFE031642662.1 coordinate 166,563, forward strand.
TTTCATTACAAAATTCATTTAAAATTAAATACACATTAACTCTCGTGTCATGTATATTAGTTTTGTAATGTATTCTTCTGATTAACAATTTATGATTTTTTTCACCATATTTGACTTTTGTTCGTTTGTGAAATATTGTTATGACCATTGAATCTTTGACTTTAGTTCGTTTGTGAAATATTATTATGACCATTGAATCCTTTCTCTAATTGTTGTTATATATGCTTCGGCTAAACAATATTTTAGAACTCAAAATTTGATACAGTTCTACCTTTTAATTCAACATGAAGTTGTTATATTTATTTGTTATTAAAAATTAGTTTTATGAAGACACGTTGATGTTATAGATCAACATAAACCAACCATTGCATGTGAAATGGTTATCACAACCATCACAACATGGATTCTTAAGCGATGAAAGCAATCTTGACCAATCTCATCCCATAGGCAGGGTAGCAAATCGAAATCTGAAATGCCCATCAATACTTTTACAACTCTCATATTTGATCATTTTAACAATGAATATTGATGAACCAGAAAAATTCACGGTCGTATTTGACGGGAAAAATCACAAGTGACATAAAATTCCATCTCTGCTGATGGGCCATAGCAAAAGGATTGGGGTTCTACTGAATTTAAGAAAAAAATTCTATCTTAATTGATCGAAATTGAACATATTTCATTGGAAGATCTGGAAGCGTTCTGAGGTTCAACTGATGAAATCCAGGGCAATGGTGGATTGGTCACATCATCTCCATTTCCTTCCAATATTTGAATGACTCTGCTCATACAAGGATGATCTCTATAGTCGTATTGAATGCACCACAACCCAATTTTGGTGAGTCTGTTGGCCCTTGCTTTATCCTCTTCTTCCATTTCTCCGCTGCTTCCTTCTCTTCTCAATCTCATCCCTAGCTCACCACTTTGAAGTACCTTGAAAGCCCACTCGGGAAAGTAAAATTGACTGGAGAGGCTCACCTTCCAGTCGAAATTATTTCTTCCCCCAAAAATCTCAAGAAAAAACATTCCAAAACTATAAACATCTAATTTATCGGTGACGGGACACATCTCTGTGTCCCTCTCCCACCCGTCATTGATACATGGTCATCTCCTTTGGCACAAAGTTTTACGAGACCAAAATTAGAAACTTTTGGTGGGAAGTTGGCATCCAGCAATATATTGTGGGGTTTGATGTCAAAATGTATAATGCGTTTGTCGCAATCCTCATGTAAATATGTAATTCCACAAGCAGCACCCAAAGAAATTGTATACAGTTGTTCCCACGTTAAGACTTCCCCATTCTCTTTTTGGCCAAATATAAACTTCTCTAGAGACCCATTAACCATGTACTCATATACCAATGCACTTGTAAAGCTTTCAAGAAGATACCCCAACATGCGAACCAGATTAAAGAGATATACGCATCCAATAGTGGCCACTTCATTCATGAATTGGGTCTCGCTATGCCTGTGCCTATGAAGAATCTTGACAGCCACTAGAGAGCCATTCCAAAGCTTCCCTTTATGCACCACACCAAAACCTCCTCCTAATTTTTCAGCAAAGTTGTTTGTGATCTTCTTGAGTTGAGTGTGTGAGTATCTGATAGGAATTTCAAAAGCATATTTCATAGGAATTGTAAACAACATGGAATCACATTTGTTGACTTCTGAAGCTTCTCTTTATACACCACACCAAAACCTCCTTCTCCTAATTTTTCAGCAAAGTTGTTTGTGATCTTCTTGAATTGAGAGTGTGAATATCTAATAAGCATTTCGAAAGCATATTCCCATAGGAGTTGTAAACAACATGGAATCACATTTGTTGACTTATTGTCCAAAATGACTTCTTGCTGACCTCAACCTAATCCTAATGAACACATGTAGTCAGAGAAAGTCTGGGTGCCCTGAACTTAACTCTATTGCAGCGTGTCCTTTTGGAAATATTGTGAAATTGGATGGAAAGTACCAAGTTTAAACAATGTGTTAGAAAGATTTCAAAATATTTCTAGAATTTGTAATCAAGATATAAGGTCAACATAATGAAAAGAGAAAGAGCATGGTATAAGGTCACCATAACAAAAAGAGAAAGAGCATGGAATTTCCGTGTAGAAATTTTAAAATGTCCAACACTAAAATCTGAAATCAAATTAAGGATGTCCATGAACGTGGAGGAAACGACATGGAATTGCGGTGAAATTGGTACAACGATGAGTTTGGAGGCTGATATTCTTTGAGTACCTTTTCCAAATTGGTGATGTGGAAAATTCATGGCAATGGGTAAAACACTGTAGGAGAAGAAGACAATGGTTTAACTTTGCAAAGAGATTATTCATTTGCAAATTATCGTTGTTGTCTTGCAAAAAGAAAATGTAACATTTAAATATCATTTCAGAACATTTGTATTGAGAAATCAAGAAGGTTAATGATCTCGAGTTAATCATGAATAAGTATTTCTAAAATTTTGTAGACAAGTTTTAGGAAACGATTGACCACCTTGATGATTTGGAGAAGGAAGTTGTGTCTTTGTTTGACTTAGAAGATGCAATTTTTAGGAAGTAAATTTGCACGTTGGAGGAGAAAAATCGTCAACTAGTTATAAAGGTTTGTTATTTAAAAGCCTTGATGGAATTGCTTCATGAAGAACTATGTCAAAATCTTAAACAAGATTAGGATTCCTTGTCACAATAGCTTGTTAAGAAGGATGATGTCATTCAAGATTTGAAAGAGTGCAAACAACACCTTCAATTAGAAGTTAGTCACATTTAGAATGCTCAGAAGGAGAATACTATTGTCGAGTTGTCACGCTCACCTACTGATGTTGATAATGGTTCTTTTGTTTCACCTAGCTTTGAAAAATACACCATCAGTATTCGGTCTTGTTTGCTAAGAAAAATGGGATATACCATAAGAGGATTTGGGAAGAATGGATAGGGCATCGTTTAACCCTATATTTTAGATATCAAGCACATGTTTTGGATATGATCTTCTTGCTACCCCATTACCTACATCTAGCTTTGTTGGACTCGAGACTTGTCATTTGTTGGTAGAGGAATTTAGGCTAAGGTGTTGGAAGAATATTCTCATGGTAATTGTGATAAATAGATCGATGACATGGTTTTTAATGTCATCCCACATGGCAACGTTGTTGCACTCTAAAACAAAGATATATCAACATTCTCATAAAGGAACTCACACAAGCATCAACATTCTTTGTCACATAGTAGCGTTGCACTAAGATCATTGCAAAAGAGACATGAAATCATAAACCATGGACCAATGCCAACCATCAAGATCCATCGTAGTTGGATCAAGGGATGCTCGTGGAATCATGTGAACAAATGTTTCTAGAATTCATATCATTGTGTCTAATTAGTTGTGTAGTCATATAAAGTTCTTCTTATTAGTTGTTGATTTTCACTACTCCCTAAGTTGTGTTTTATGGGGGGAATTTGTTGATATGAGATATTATTGATTCTCGCTCCTCTCATAGTTGTGTTTCATGGAAAAAGTTAGCTGATGATAGATACTATTGTCATTGGTTTGTTGTTGTTGACTGTTGTCAGTTCCTATGTTTCATCAACATGATGATGACGATGTTCATAAATCTTCATAAGTGTTGTTGTACTGTGTTTGAGCTCAACTTTCCATACAAACCTCATTGTTTATTTGTTGGTTGATGGTGCTACTTTTGTTTGAAGCCTTTGTCCTGGTTCTTTACCATCACCTAGTTTCTATGAAGCATTTATGAGGAAGTTGGTAGTGTTTTCCTTTTTTGTGCCTCTGCAACATCTTCTACTTCATATTTCGACCAAACTCACTAAGGTCTCATCGCTCTCATATTCACAATTTTAGTACTTAAACTTATTGTACTTCTTGATTGGAGTGAGCCTTTACTTTTGTCATTTAGTGGATTGTTCTAGGATCTATAGTTTCAACTCCATTATTATCTAAGCACTAACACCTTTCTCTCTATTAGAGAGGATTTTTTTCTTAATGGTTTTTCTCCTTGTCTCAGCTTATGAAAGTTTGTACTTGGGTAGCTTATCATGCCTCATTGCTGGGACCAAATTTTATCTTTATCTTTACTCCCCATGTTTAGCTTAAGTGGGGTGTTAGAGTTTATGTTTTCCAACACTTCATTTCCCAATGAGATAACTATATTGAGTTGTAAGCTCACATAAGAATTTTTATCCTCCCAATTTTCATGGTTATCTTTAATTGACATTGAACCTCCTTTGTTACAATACAATAGAGATTTTATGTATACTTTAAAAAGAACATTACTAATAATACTAATACTTTTTGGTCAAATTCTAAATCAATCACATAATTTGATGTTTAAATAGTTATTATAGGTAAAACATAGATATTAAAATTAACATGATACATAAAAATTGATTTTTTGAAATTCAAATATACTCATTTTCTTTATATCAAAGTTTTCAATGAATAAATCCACTATAAATTAAAAAAATATATGTATATATATAATAGCCACATCCCAACTGAAAAACAAAAAAAACAAAAAAAAAGAAGAAAAAGTCTAAATTTAAAATAATTGAACAATGCCTTTCCGCAAATACATGTATGAAGAGGAGGAAATAGAATTGCATGTATTAAGAGGAAGAGAACGAATTGTAAACAACATGGAATCGTAGTCTCCAAGTATACAAAGTCAACATGGCAATTAAACCAAACCAAACTTTTTTATTCGATAGTTGTGACTTCAAACCAAACTCAATGAATAGATGGAGTTGGAGACAGTCCAGGTGTCCCGAACGTCTTTATTAACGGTGATCGTGAAAGAAACGACATGTGAAATTACAATGCAACGACGAAAATTCATACATATGTAATTGAAATAAGGAAGGTTGTGAACGTGGAGGAAGCGACATGGATTTGCAGTGCAGAAAGATTAGAACGTCAATAGAGCCGATTAGACTTTGATTGGTCTTACCCCAAAAGTTGGTAATTTCTCTGTGTACCACTAATTAAAGTCCACCAATCTTGTTGAATTGTAAAGTCAATACAGCTTTATGTAATTTCTGAGCACAAGCTAAGTTTGTTGTTTCATATCTCCTGACGAAAGAAAGTTTGTGATTTCTTGACTTGAAGAAGAGAAGGAAGAAAAGACTCCTCAAGCCAACCAACTTCCTTATTCTGGACTATTGATCCATCCTAAAACACACACCCCAAAAGAAGCTGGAATTTTGGGAGAATTGAAAAATTCCCCTCCTACAAGCCATCAAAGATGTGCATATATACAACAAATTCATCAAAGAGGAATGTCTTAAGAAGCAAGGAAGGAGAAGGAAATATGCCCCTACTATCAATTTCAATGGGCAACTAGCTGATCTAATGTTTGGGAAGATCACAATCCAAAAGTATTTGGATCCCGCAACCCCAGTAATACATGTACACATTAACAACATTGTAGTCCCCAACGCCTTCATTGATCTATGGGTTGCAATCAATTTCATGACCAAGGAGACTATTCTCAGGCTTAATCTCCAAGGAGCCTTAAGGAAAATCACCATAGTACTACATCTTGTAGGTTTTAACCCCGTACAGAAATTACCTACATACGAATTCTAAAACACAAAAAATAAACAATTCGAGAGAATAACACATAAAACACATATACACAGAGATTTTCCACTGGATCCCAAAACCGGGACTACTAG